>JABUQX010088680.1:0-50092 GCA_015478945.1 Trachelipus rathkii
AAGAGGATAGGCAGAAAAAAATCAATTAAAAATCATTTGATTTTTTTACTGGATTTTTTTATAATAAATCATGATTTTTTGATTTTATTGATTTTTTTTTATTTTTTTTTTTTTTTATTATTTTTAAATTTTTTTTTTTATATTTTTATTAATTTAAATTAATAAAAATAAAATTAAAAATAAAACGTATAATATATTATGAAAAGTTTTTTAATATATATTTTTTTTCAATTTTCCACACAAACTCTTGGCATTGTAACCCGTAAGTCTGTAAAATTCTTTAGTTTGCTGGCTGTTTCATTGTTTCCCATTGTAAGATTTTGGAACCAAGCATAGGGCCTAGGGTTAAAAATTGAAAATTAATACCAGATGCAGACTAATTATATATATATTTGTTTTTGTATTTTATTGTCGTATAATAGATATGTTAAGCCAGATTTGAATATTGTCTACATTTTTAGCACCCTTATTAAAAAAGCAGATATGCTGAAGATAGAGGGGCAAACGTCAGCATGGGGGGCGAGGAGGTAGAGTTTTGGGGCTTGAGGATAAGATAGGCGTGAAGTTGTCTAGATGGCCATGCGGCTTCTTAATATTATTTTATTTTATTATGGGTGACTGGGAATTCTAGCGGGAACGCAATGCAGCTTCTTAATTGTTATTTTTAATTGTTAACTGGGACAGTCTAAAAAGGACTATGCGGCTTTCTGAAGTATTAATTCTTATTTATTATGAGTTTTGACTGGGACATTCTAGAGGGGTCAATGCGGCTTCTTAAATATTATTTTAATTAATTAATTATATTGGTTGACTGGGACAGTCTAGATAGGCCATGCGACTGTTCTTAAGTATACTTCTTCATTTATTATTGGTATTTATTATGAGTTGGACTGGGACATTCTAGAGGGGCCAATGCGGCTTCTTAATCTATTAATTTTTATTGGTTGACTGGGACAATCTAAATAGGACCGCCATGCGGCTTCTTAAATATTAAGTTCTTATTTATTATGAGTTGACTGGACATTCTAGAGGCGTCAATGCGGTTTCTTTAATTATTATTTTTTAATTATTTAAATTAAATATATTATTATTGGTTGACTGGACAGTCTGATAGGCTTATGCTGCTTCTTAGTTATTATTCTTTATTTATTATTTATTATGGGTTGATGGGAACTTCTAGAGGGCCAATGCGGCTTCTTAATATTAATTTTTATTGGTTGACTGGACAGTCTAAAAAGGACAATACGGCTTCTTGTATATTCTTTATTTATTATCGTTGACTGGGACATTCTAGAGAGGTTAATGCAAGCTTCTTATTATTATTCAGAATAAATTAGGACGCTGCATTGACCTCTGCTAGAATGTCCAGTCAACCTATTAATAAGAATAATACAGAAGACCACAAATGTCCTTTTTTTGACTGTTCGTCAACCAATAAAAATTTATATTAAGAATTTCGCATTGGCCCTCTAGAATATCCCAGTAAACACAAATAATTAAATAATAAATAAGAATAATACTTAAGAAGCGGTATGGGCCTATCTAGACTGTCCCAATCAACATAATATTAAATTAAAAATACTAATAAAAGCTACATGGATCCCTCTAGAATGTCCAGTCAACTCATTATAAATAAGAATATACTTAAGAAGCCGCATTGGTCTTTTTAGAGTGTCCCAGTCCGCAATAAAAATTAATATATTTGAGAGCCCATGCCTTAGAATGTCCCGGTCAACCCATAAAAATTAAGAATTTGAATAATTTTTAATAATAAATTAATGTATTAATGAATAGCCATTTATAATTAAAGAAGCCAATGGCTAATAACTTTGTCCCAGTCACGAGTAATATTAATAATTAAGAATAATAATTAAAAAGTCGCTTGGCTCCTCTAGAATGTCCCAGTCAATGCATAAATAATTTATAAATAAGAATAATTAATTCAGAAGCCGCATGGGCCTATTTAGACTGTCCCAGTAAACCCATATATATTAATATTTAAGAATAATCTATTCTTAATTATTAATTATGGGTTTGACTGGGACATGTCCTAGATAGTGCCTGCGCTTCTGAATTATATTCTATTATTAATTTTTTTTGGTTTACTGGGACAGTCTAGGTAGGCCAATTGGCTTCCTTAATTAAAATACTATTCATTAATTACATTAATTATTATTAAAAATTATTCTTAATTTAAATTTTATGGTTGGACATGGGACATTCTATGAGAACAATGCGGCTTTCTCAATATTAATTTCTTATGGTTTACTGGGAAAGTCTAAAAGGACCATGGCTTCTTAGGTATTATTGTTATTTATTTTGAGTTGACTGGGACATTTTAAAGGGATTAATGTAATGTGGTTTCTTAATTATTTTTTTAATTATTAATTAATTTATTGGTTGATTGGGACAGTCTAAGATATGGCCCATGCTGCTTCTTAAGTATTTTTTTATTTATTAATTTATTATGGGTTGCCTGGGACATCTAGAGGGGGCAATGCGGCTTCTTTAATTATTAATTTCTTTTTGGTTGCGGGCAAGTCTAAAAAGGACATGCTGCTTCTAAGTATTATTCTTTTTTTATTATGATTGACTGGGACATTCTAGAGGTGTCAATGTGGCTTTTCTTAATTATTATTTTAATTATTAATATATATGGTTGACTGGGACAGTCTAGATAGGCCCATTCGTCTTTTATAGTTTATTTTTATTTATTATTTATTATGGGTTGACTGGGACATTCTAGGTGGTCCAATGCGGCTTTTTAATTATTACTTTTTCTTGGTTGACTGGAAAGTCTAAAAAAGAACCCATGCTGCTTTCTTAAGTATATTTCCTATTTATTAAAGGTGGGCATTAACGCGTTAAAGCCTTAATCCGTTAATTAATTATTAATTTTTAATTAATTAATTTATTATTGGTTGATCGGGACAGTCAGATAGGCCTATACGTCTTCTTAAGTATTATTCTTATTTATATTTATTATGCGTTAACTGAGACATTTCTAGAGGGGTTAATGCAGCTTTCTAATTATTATTCTTAATATTAATTATATTGGTTGGGACAGTCTAGATAGGCCATGCGGCTTCTGATTAATTATTTTATTTATTATTATATCATTCTAGAGGGCCAATGCGGCTTTTTAATTAATTATTCTTAATTATTAATTAATATGTTTTTTGACTGGGACAGTTTAGGTAGGCATGCGGCTTTTTAATTATATTACTAATTCAAATTAATTACTCTTTTATTAAAAATTGATTCTTAATTTAATTTTTTTTATTGTTTTGAATGGAACACTCTAGATTGGATTCTGCGTCTTCTTACTGTCTTTATATATATATATATATATATATATATATATATATTATATATAGTATATATATATATATATATATATATATATATATGATATATATAATATATATATATATATATATATATATATATATATATATTTTATTTATATATATATATATATATATATATATAATATATATATATTTGTGGTGTTGAGGTCAGGTCAATTTTACAAACATAGCGTGCCAATGCAAAAGCGTAGTTTTTGAACGAACTCTTTTTCTCACCATGGCAATTTAAAAATTATGATAGACTGTCGGTGCGTCCTCATCTTATCTTGCCGCCATTTTCGCACGACAACGACGCTTTCTAATTGCTTACAAGAATTATGGAATTTTACTATATTATGAAGGCTTAAAGCTTATTAAAGCATGTGATATTCCTATTTATGCCATGGTGAGTGAAATAGACAGTGCAAATATGTTAATTAATGTGTAATAGGGATAAATGATGGTACCCTGTGAAGTGGCCGTTATTATAACGTATTTCTTTATATATTTTTATTTATAATTACTTAGCTAGCTTATCCTCATGGTAGCACCCTTAGATTAGTATATACTAAGGGCCTATTTTAAGTAAGCCACTTTCATGGGAACCTACGCCCGATTTGTTTGGCCACTAATATCTTTTAAATTTTTGTAGGCCAACAAGTAGGCCATCTAATAGGCTCGGCGCAATATTTTTTATTTGTTTTTTTATGCATATCAAAATTTAATGTGAACAATTATTTATATTTTATGTTAAATTTAGTGATATTATTTTATTTCTTAGCATTAATTATTATTAATTGTTTATCATACCAGGTTTTGGGGTCCGTGTTTTTGAATAATACAAATTCAAACTGCAAGTCTTTGTTCAATACTTCCCCACGCTAAAAGTGGTAACCACGGAGCGACCTGAAGCCTACCGAAGAAGTAGGCTCCAACCCCGCCCTATCCAATTTCTTGCACTTTGAATCTCACAGTGGACCCCATCCATAGGCCAGACAAAGGAGGACCGTCCGCATGTGCAACATTAAATCTGACAGGACCTAATTTTTCATTAATTATTATTATTATTATTCTATTATTTATTTTATATTATTATTATTATTATTATTTATTATTATATTAATTATTATTATTATCTATTATTATTTTTCTTGTTATTATTATTATTTTTTTAATCCTTTTTGTATTGTTTGTATATTATTTTATATATAACTGATGTTTTATAAAATTTTCAAGTTTTATATATATAGTATATACATAGGTAACAAACCCGACACAAAAAAGTTTTAGTATTTATTTATTCTATTTCTACCAGAAACAAAAAAGTTTAGTATTTTATTTATCATATTTCCGCCAGAAACAAAAAAGTTTTAGTATTTTTTTTATCATATTTCTGCCGGAAACAGAATAGTTAGTTTTATTTTCGCGCTGTCACCTTTTGCATTATTTACTTTTTCTAGTATTGGTGCTGTGGTTTTGCCTTCTTCCTTCCTTCATTCCTCTCCTAATTCTTACCTTCTCTCTTCGTCATTTCTTTTCTTCTACTTCATTCTCCAGCCCTCGTCATGGTGGAGACTAACGACGACACTCATCCTCCACCTCCTCACCACTTTCGTCTTCCTCCTTTCTACCCTCACCATCCTGAAACATGGTTTTCACTAGTAGATGGCATCCTTCGTACTATCAGTGATGAGGCGACCAAGTACAGTACGGTTTTGTCCTTCCTGCCTGAGGATGTATCCCTCCGCATTAGGGATTCCATCCCTACACTGTCCGCTTCTTCTACCCCTTACTCAGATCTTCGTACCCTCTTGATCTCCCGCCTGTCCCTTTCTCAGGAAGCCAAGTACGAAGAACTTCTACGTGGCACCTCTCACTAGGAGATCAGAAGCCTTCTGATCTCCTGGTGCAGATGCTCTCTTTGCTGAGTGGACCCCCTACTACACAGGAGTCAGGTTTTGTCCGCACTCTCTTTATTCAGAAACTACCCAGAGATGTACAGTATTTCCTCGCATCGATGGATCCAAAACTTACTCTTCAGGAGGTTGCAGAGAGAGCCGATGGTCTTATACGCTTCTTCAACTCTAATGCTCCCGCTGTTTCTGCCATCGCTGCTCCTGTGTCTGTTTCCTCTTCTCCTTCAGCTCAGGCACTTACTTTTCCTCCTACTTCATTGCCTCTTCCGTCTTCTTCGCTTCCTTCTCCCTATACCTTCTCACCCCCTCTGTGGTCTCTCCGGTTTCCTCTTCCGCTGCTAACTTCTTCTTCTTATCCTGTCCCCGCCCATGCCCTCGTACCCAACTGGTCCATCTTCCAGCGCTCTCACGACCCTGTTTCCTCCCCGTTTTTTCCGAGTATAGAGACCACGCTCTCTCTCGGCTTCGGAACATGCATGGAGACATGAAGCGGAGCTGATGTCATCTCCGCATGCTACGGTCTCAACGAGAGACTCCTAGATCCCGCAACCGCTCCTCTTCAGGTCGTCGCTTCTCTGACCGCTCCTTAGCCTCAGCACTATCCAAATGGAGGGTGGTCACCACCGGTTTGGCTTGAAAGCGCATAAGTGATAATCAACTCCGACTTTTTCGGGAACTCACTAGCCAACGTTATCAAGGCGGTAGGCATTCAGCTGGCACCTCCGTTTGGTTCTTCTCTCCGCCTCTTCCTCTTCTCCAGGATGTCTTGGCCTTTTCGACAGGTTCTAACCAAATCTGTTCTTCTGATTTGACACGTGCGTCGTTTTCGCTTCTCTTCCTCGAGTCTACCCAAAGTCCGCTGTCCCTCTTCCTGACCGGGCTCTTTACGCAGCAACTGGTAGTAACAATCCTGTCTAATGGGTGAAGCGTTTGTGCACCTTAGACCTCTCTCTCCGCCGTCAATTTCCCTGGGTATTCGTGGTCGCTGACGTTACCCAACCCATTTGGAGCTGATTTTCTGTCACCTTTCGACCTTATGGTCGATCTAAGAAACAGGAGGTTGGTTAACGGTTGTACGTCTCTGTCTTCTGCAGGTACCGTAGTTTCTTCTGCTCTTAAAGGCATCTCTGCGGTTGCTCCTTCTTCTGGTACCTCCCCTTCTTCACCATCCTGCAGAAGGATTTTCCGGCGCTGTTGAACCCCTGTTCTTCTTCTTCTTCTCCTGTTCAACATTCTGTGCGCCATCATATAGAGACTACTGGCTCTCCCACTTTCGCTCGTGCTCGGCGTCTGCCTCCTGACAAGCTCAAGGCAGCCAAGGCGGAGTTTGAGCACATGCTCGAACTTGGTATCGTCCGCCCTTCCAAAAGTCCATGGTCCTCCCTCCACATGGTTCCTAAAGGTGCTTCTGATTGGAGGGCTGTGGGAGATTTTAGGGCTCTGAACGCCTGCACAATACCAGATCGCTACCCGGTCCCACACATCCAGTCTTTCACCTCGAATCTGGCCGGTAAGACAATCTTTTCACATTTGGATCTTGTCAGGTGCGTACCAGCCAGATCCCGTCGCAGTAAGGACATACCGAAAGACGGCCATCAATTACACCTTTTAGCTTTCGAGTATAATCGCATGCCATTCGGTCTCAGGAATGCGCTCAGACGTTTCCAGAGGTTCATTGATGACGTTCTTGGATTTCTTCTTTCGCTTTGCTTACTCATGAACTCCTCATAGCTTCCTCTTCTCCTGCCGAGCAATGAAGCAACATCTACGTGCGTTTTGCCAGGTTTGGACAATGTGGAATGCGGTCTCACCCGGCAAAGTTGTTTTTGGTGCCCTTCTCTTACGTTCTAGACACCTGTTCAGCCGGATGGCCATCTGTCCTCTTGAGAGGCGTGAGGCATTCCACCTTCCCATAGGCTGTCTCTCAGAAGCAGTTCGTCAGTCCTCGGCATGCCTTAAACTTCTATCATCGTTTTCTCACATCGGCGCTGATATTTCTTCGAACCCTCTCCCGCTCTCATCGCGCAACGCCACCGAAGGAGTTCTACAAAAGTGGACTGGTCTGACGAGCTAATAACTGCTTTTTGATAGCTTCCAAAGAAGGCCTCGCTTCAGGCCACAACTCTTAGTCCACCCTCAAGGATCAGCTCCGACCAGCAGTTCCGGTAGATTCCTCGATTTTGCTGTCGGAAGTGTTCTCCAGCAGCACCTGAACGGAGTGTGGTCTCTCGCCTTTTTTTCTCCTCGCAAGTTGCAACCTGCCTGAGACTCGGCTACAGTGCTTTTGGGAGGGAGTTACTTGCGATGTATCTCGTCGTCCGTCCGTCATTTTCGCTATTTTCTGGAGGGTCGTGAGTTCCACATACTCCTGATCACAAACCACTTACTAACTATGTGTCTCCAGAAAGAAATCGGAACTCTCCTCGAGAAGTCGTCACTTGAGTAATGTTCACAGTTCACTACTGACTGTCAGACATTTTTTCAGGTGTCGACAACTTCACTGCTGACGCTCTCTCCCGCATTGAAATCGACGCGATTTCAGCCTTACCCAACATCGACTACAACGCTATGGCAACGTGCCAGACTACTGAGGATCCTGCACTTCCACAAGACTCTTCTCTCAAGCTGGAGTGGCTCCAACTCCTTGGGATAGAGAAGAAACTTCTGTGCGATGTCTCTCAAGGATCTCCTCGTCCTTTCGTACCTGCATCGTTCCGTAAGGCTGCTTCCTCAATCTTCACTCGCTTTCCCACCCTGGCATTGAGGTTCACGCAACTGTTTGCTGCCCGATTTTGTGTGGCCTGATCTATAATGCCTGACCGTAGAACTTGGGTTGTCGCAGCTTGTCTTTCTGCAGCGTTCTATAGGTAACCCGTCACACTCAAGTCCCTCTAGGCACCTCTTACGCCCATGGTGTCGCTTTTGAACGTTCCACATCGACATCGTTGACCTCTGCCTCCCTTCCGCGGTAAGAAATACATTCTTAAGTGTATAGATCGGTTCACACGTTGGATAGACCGAGGCTATCCCTCTCTCTGTCGCCAACGCGAAATCCATAGCTAAAGCTTTCTTGGCTCATTGGATTTCGCGCTTTGGTGTGCCGCTTTCTGTCACAAAGGACCAAGGTAGACCTTTTGAATTCCTTCTTATGGAGAGATTCTGATGATCTTCCTTGTTAGAGAAGATTCCACCACGACTTTCTTTCAATCAAAGCCGAACGGCCTTTGAACGTTTCACCGTCAGCTTAAAGGCTTTCTCTCTAGCTCAGCCCAATCCGGAAAATTGGACTGACGCTCTCCCTTTCGTATGCTGGCATTCGCCCGCTGTTAAAGAGAATCTGCACTGTTCGGCTGCTGAATTAGTGTTATGGTTCTCCTCTTCGTCTTCCTGGTGACTTCTTTTCACAGTCTTCTCCTCCTTCTACAACCGACCCGCTTGCTTATCTTACCGCTTGAGGCGCTGTGCTTCGTCGTGGACGACCAACTCCTTCTCGATCCACACACGGTGCAATTCCTATATCCTAAGGACCTTTCTTCTGTACTCATGTCTTCGTTCGACATGACTCCAGCGCACCGCTCTCCAACCTAAGTACGACGGACCTTTTCCTGTGATACTAGGAAGGAGAAATTCTTCACGATCCAACGTCCCACACGCACAGAGGTCGTTTCGATTCGACCGCCTAAGCTGCTTTCTCGAGGCCATCCTCTTCCTGTTCTCGACCTTGACGCTTTACCTTTTGTTTCAATTTCCTCCTTCAACTCGTTCTTTTAACGTTTCTATCTCTCCTCCTGCATCTCTTCCTCCTCTCCCTTTTCCTGCCTCCTCTCCCTTTTCCTGATCCTCTTCCTTACCTCCTCCCCTCCTTCTCCAAGCCAACAGCACCAATATCGACGCTCACTCCCCCCGCACGGTAATCGTCATCCTTGCATCCCTCCACTCCAGCTCAGGGGTTCTTCAACTCCAGCTCCACCTCGGCTACTTACACCATGCAGATGTTCGCGGACTCGCCCGATCACGCCCGCTCACAATCTGGGATCCTGTCCAGACTACCATCCCAACGCTTACTAGAAATCGAGGCAGCGGGTGGCACATTCGGATGGCCGGCGCGCATTTGGAATAGTTTTCGTGACCTTCAGCACTGCAGGGGAGTATTGTGGTGATTGAGGTCAGATCAATTTTACCAAAATAGCTGTGCCAATGCAAAAGCGTAGTTTTTTGAACGAACTCTTTTTTCTCACCATGGCAAATTTAAAAATTATGATTACGACTGTCGTGCGTCCTCATCTTATCTTGCCGCCATTTTCGCACGACAACGACGCTTTCTAATTGCTTACAAGAATTATGGAATTTTACTATATTATGAAGGCTTAAAGCTTATTAAAGCATGTGATATTCCTATTTATGCCATGGTGAGTGAAATAGACAGTGCAAATATGTTAATTAATGTGTAATAGGGATAAATGATGGTACCCTGTGAAGTGGCCGTTATTATAACGTATTTCTTTATATATTTTTATTTATAATTACTTAGCTAGCTTATCCTCATGGTAGCACCCTTAGATTAGCAGATACTAAGGGCCTATTTTAAGTAAGCCACTTTCATGGGGAACCTACGGCCGATTTTGTTTGGCCACTAATATCTTTTAAATTTTTATGTAGGCCAACAAGTAGGCCATCTAATAGGCTCGGCCCAATATTTTTATTTGTTTTTTATCATATCAAAATTTAATGTAGAAAATTATTTATTATATTTTATGTTAAATTTAGTGATATTATTTTAATTTCTTAGCATTAATTATTATTATTGTTTAATTCCCAGGTTATTGGGGTCCGTGTTTTTGACTAAATACAAATTCAACTGCAAGTCTTTGTTCAAACCTTTCCCACGCTAAATATATATATATATCTTCTATATATATATATTATATATATATATATATATATTATATATATACTTATATATTATATATATATATATATATATATAATATATATATTATATATATATTATATATATATATATATATATATTTCGCGTGACGTCATGAATCTGAAAAAATAAAAAAAATAAAAAAAAATCAATAAAATCAAAATAATCAAAAATTGATTTTTTTCTAAAAAAATCAAAAAAATCCCCAACCCTGCTCAAGGCTAATACCGCCAACCCTCACATTAGAAGAGGTTCAAAAGAATGAGAAGAAAAAAATAGGAAGAAACGAATTTTGGAAAAAAAGTGTATAAAGCGTTCATTTTATGAATTAATTTAAAATAATAATATACTATAATAATAATAATAAAAATAATAATAATAATATAAAATAATATAATCCTAATAAATAATATAATATAATAATAATAATAATAATAATAATAATAATAATAATAATAATAATAATAATAATAATAATAATAATAATAATAATAATAATAATAATAATAATAATAGAAAACTTCAAATCTTTAGTTTAAAAAAAAAAAAAAAAAAAAAAAAAAAGCTAACTATTTTAAATGAATCTCTTGTAAGGATTCGCATGTCAACCATTTAAGAAATACTCATTGGCCAATCTGAGGGAAGCACAGTTGCAGTTTTGAAACTTACTCGCTTTTCGAAATGCTTATTTTGTTAAACGAAGTTTAAAATTTTGTTAGATAGGGAATCAAATATTATTATAATAAATGTTTTATTAATTCTGAAGTATGAAATTTGAATATTTAAGAAAATTGTTGAATGTATCTATGGGTTTTGATAATTGTTAAATTTCTCTTAACTGTGCCAAAAAATTACGATACAAACTTTTTTGAAAAAAAAAGTGAAAGTTAAGAACATTTAAAAAAAAATAATAATAAAATCGTAAACTATGAAAATTTTGAATATCTGTGCATTTCATATTCTATCCGTGAACTTCCTTCGCTCTCCTCTTTCGCGAATTGGAAAATGAATAAAATCTTTGAAATTGAAATTCTGGTTCTACAAAGTAAAACATTTAGTTTTATGAAACGAAACAAAGAAGAAGAATTCAAACTGATTTTATTCCAAAATGAAAAGGGGGAGAAGGGAGGATCTCGGAAAGAAATGTTTAAATAAATTATGACGTCACAACCCACCCTTGGAAAGAGAAAATTCGCTGCTTATTTTATAAAAAAATAAAAATTCTAAGGGAACCTTTTGCCCGGATTTAAAATTTGAAAAGATTTAACAAATTGAAATTAAAAGTTGATTATAAATTAATTAATGTTGATGTTCCATTATTTTAATTGGTAGTATTGTAATCATATATTTTTTATAATTATATATTGTAGTAATTAAGAAATTTTGTTTGGTTATGATAGATAGTGTACCTTACTCAAAAAAAAAAAAAAAAAAAAATTGTATTTTTTTGTTCAAAAAATCACGGAGAAGGGAAAATGCCTGTTATTCTCTCAGGCAATTTTTAACTCCCGGGTAATCAACCATTTGTGGGGCCTCCCAGTCCCCACATTAAACACCTGTACACCTGATAATCGTCATTTGGTGAAACCTCACTCATTCGCAAAACTCTATTCAAAGTTTGTTGTTTCGGGGAAAAACAAATCTTGTAAACGAACTTAATATTTAGATTTCAAATCCTTGTAATAGGCAATCGCACAGGATCCTAGGAAAGGTTCTTAGGGTTTAAAGAATCTTGAAATAAGGGGCAGTCAGTCTTGAGAGAGAGAAGAGAAGGCACGTGAGAGGGTGCCGGCGAGATAAAGTATTCCTTAATATACCGATTTTTTTGTGAACTTTTACTGTTAATTCGTGAGAGACGATATTAATTATTAATAGCCCTATATTATAGAAGAAGGGGTATAAGAGTGCCATTATATGATAGCCGGCTCATTATTATCTATTAACGCTCCAATTCTTGAACGATCATTCCTCGAAATTGTACTGTTTTATTATCATAAAATCTTTGGCAATTGCTTGTGAAACCATTGAATTAACTAGTTTAAGAAATAAAAATAAGTAACAATAAACCTTTATATTCTTGTATCTACAAAATCAGTTAATACATATATATATATTATATATATATATATATATTAATTATTATATATATATATATAATATATATATATATATATTATATATATAAAAAATTTATATATATATTATATATGATATATATATATATATATTATATATATATATTATATATGTATATAATATATTTATATGGTCAGCTCAAAAAAAAAAACAATCATATCTAAAAAACTACAAGCATTCCCAAGAAAGGGAAAAAAAAAAATAACAATGGGGCCCCCCCCCGAATGCTGGCCCAAATTTTAGTGCGGGGGAAAATGCAAAAAAAATAAATAAATTATATCTCAAACTACACAATACTACAGCCGAAAAGGTACATTTTTTTGGAATCTTCGTAAAATTTTGGGATAGGAAAATGTAAAAAAAATAAAAAATAAAAAAATCTATTGTTAATAATATAGTAATATGATTAGAGGCCCTATTTTAGAGACCTTTTTTTGGTTACTCGTTAAAAAAATAGACTTCTATTAAATTTTGCATTTTTTTAACTAAAGAATACCCCAAGGGTAATCCGCACCGATCAGGAGTCGGGGTCTCTCGCCTTCCGGGGAACCTACGGGGTAGGACTAATTTCCCCCCCTCGGGGAGGGTCTCCGGAAGCCCGGCTCCTTTGTAATTTGGGTGTCGCGGGGGTTCCTCCGCCCTCCCCTACGGTATGGAAAACGTCCTCCTCTGTGTTCCCCGTCGGCTCGACGCCCCTAATTGCCCGTGGTAATACCGTTTACAAATAAATAATATATACTAGTCAGCCCGGGGCCGCCAAAAAAAATAGCCAATTTTATGTTTAATTTTTTTTTTATTATTTTTTCTTTTAACATTTTCCGAACCAAAATTCTACAAGGATTCCAAAAATGTTATTTCATTTCCCTGTAGCCTTTGTAGTTTTCGAGATATGATTTTTTTTTTTTTTTTTTTTACAGTTTCCTTGGTAAAATTTGCCAGGATTCCAGCATGTATTCCTTTTTCCCGGTAGCTGTTGTTGTTTTTGAGATATTGATTGTGGCTCTTCTAGAGGCTGGCCTAATATATAATAATATAATATATATATATATATATATATATATATTAATATATATATATATTATATATAATATATATATATTATATATATTATATATATATATATATATATATATATCTATATATATATATATATATATATATATATATATACTACATATATATATTATATATACTATATATATATATATATATTATAATATTATATAAATATATATATCTATATATATATATAATATTATATATTATATATATATATATTATATATATATATATATACTATATATATATATTATAATTATATATAGGTTTTACTATATTTTTTTGTCAGTTGTCAGATTGAAATAAAAGTATATAAAAGCAAGATACGATAAATCAATATATAAATCAATATCATCAAAACTGCTTATGTGACAAAAAGTTTCAAAAAATATCTTTTTTGTTTCTTTGTATTTTTTTACTGGTAAACTACGTCGTTAATAGTTAAAATTTTTGTTTTGTTGTGTCTGTAATCTGTATTGAAAGTTCTCTTGTTAATTTTGAATTTGTAAATAAAAAACATAACGGAATATAATTTGTTTTCGTTAATAGAAAATATTAAAAATGAAATGGATGCAATACGTATTTTTCAACAATTTAATATTATTCCTAGTCACAAAATATGCTACATATGTCACAACATTTCGTTATAATTCATTGCTTAGACTTTAGAGAGGTAATTATTATTTTTAGTTTTAATAAATATTATTATTAATGTTTAAATTATTATTATTATTATTATTATTATTATTATTATATATATGATCTGGACGTTGCCTGGGAAAGTCGCATTAAAATTGGAAGGAATGAGAAGAAAACAAAAGAGAAAGGTCGAGGAAAGAGATGGATATAAAAAATCGAGAAGAAATGTTCAACATCTGACTTAAAGAAGCATCTTATAATTTTGAAGAGGAACGAATTGGGGAGTGCAGCAAATATGTTCGGAGTAATGAAAATGGGAAAATAATATTTTGCATTTAACAAAATACCAAAATTTTTGTTCAACTAATAATGAAATTAATAACTACAAAACTATAATATTAATGGTGTGATGCATCAAAATATCACAAATTAGTTCTTTTGAGACATAGTTGCATTATTTTCGATATCAATTGATTAATTATATGAAGAATGGATATCGGCACGTTCAGCTCTAAAGAAGATTTTCTTTCACAATTCTAAGGCGAATAGGTAGCAACCCGGCCTTTTCTTTCATTGCTTGGAATATCCCAGGACAGCATTGAGGCTTCTGTGCGTTAGACAACCGATCTTGGAGAACTCTGGGACGAGTTTTTGAGGTAAATGGAAGATGGAATGCTAGGTCCATTGAAAGGGTGAAGCCCTACCTGAGTGTATAACTCAAGGACTAGCATCAGAAACCATTGCGCCGAGAAATAGTTTTCTGGAGTGTTCTGAGATCAAGTGTTTCGATGCCAGAAGGAGGAAGATGCTGGTCTAACTGACAGGGCGAAAGCGCTATCTGGGAGATGGTAGATAGATATAGATAGATTACTATTACTATTAAGTTATTATCACAAAAAGTGTGTTTATCTATGACGCGAAGCAGTAAAGCAGTAGCGCATAGCCGAATGAGACGGGGCTAATGGGGATGCTTGCCCTTCTGCCTTATTGATTTACAGCCTTAGGGTCAGTAAAGAACATGCATTTAATAAAAAATTTAAGAACTTTTTTGTAAAATCATGAAATGTTTTACAAAAACTTTAACAATGAAGGGGGTTTTTATATAAATAAATAAAAATGTTTAAGTTTAAAATAAAATTTTGAACTCAACGTAGTATATATATATATATATATATATATAATATATATATTTTATTTTTTATTGTACAATTTTTAATAAATGATTAAAATAAATATAAAATATTATATAAATATATATATATATATATATATATATATATATATATATATATATATAATATAATATATATATATATATTATATATATATATATATATATATATATATATATATTATATATATTATATATATTATATATATATATATATATATATATAATATATATATATATATATTATTATTTATATATATATATATAATACATATATATATAATTATATATATTATATATATATAATATATATATATATATAGTAAGTATATACTATATATATTATATTATATTAATATATAATTAATATATACTATATACTATATATAATATATGATCTTGACTGTCTCGGAAGTCGGACGCATAGAAAACAGCTGGGAAGGAAGAAACTAGAAAAGCAAGAGAAGGGATTGGAAACAGATTGAAGAGGGAAAACTTCAGAAGAGCTACTAAAGAAAGCCTCAAATAGTTTTTACTTCTAAGGAACATTTTTAATATTGACTCATGAATTGAAGCCGAATTATTGTCTAGAAGTAGCGGGAAGAACATTTATAAAACCTAATATATATTTAAATATTTTATTGAATGGAACAATTTCGAAATTAAAATCAATTTTATAATTTAAGTCCAAATTAATATTTAAAAAAACTTAAAGGAGGCAACAAATTTTCCATTCCAGGTTCTCAATTAATTTAATAAGATAATATGATTTTCACTAATAGTGTGTGAAGCAAGAAAAATTTTAGAAATAATTCTTTTAAATTGTTATGAATAACTGTTTAGTTATGAATTTGGGATTACAAATTACCTGGAGCTACTTCTAGTGATTAATGCTCAAAGAAGGTTGAATGTTTCGTAGCGGTCAGGATAAATGAAGATTTTCTTCGCATGGTCAAAGGGCACAGGGCTAGAACCGTCCTTTCTTTTGCTTATTATCTGGACCAGCGTGGAATCTTATGGCCTAGAAGCAAGATCTTTTGGAGAGCTCTGGGAGAACGAGGTTTGAGGCCTAATGGAAGAAGTGCTAGTTCTACTGAAAAGGCGAAAACCCTACTTGAGAGTGTTTAACGAGGACTGGCGTCCGAAATCATTGAGCCGAGAAATAGTCCTTCTAGAGTGCTCCTAGGGTTAGAGTTTCGGGCCCATTGAACAAGTAATGCTGGACAAACTGACAGGCTGCGAAAGCCTTCCTGGAAGGTGTTAGAGATGAGATAGTATATAAGTATATATATATATATATATATATATAGTAATATATATATATATAATATATATATATATATATATATATAATATATTGTATATATTATATATATTATATAACTATATATACTATATATTATATATATATATATATATATATATATATATATATATATATATATATATATATATATATATATATATATTATATATATATATATAAAATTATATAATATATATGTATATTAATATAATATTATATATATATATATATATAATATATATATTAATATATATATATATATATATATATATATATTTATTTATTTATTTATTATATAACCAGTGCGATGGCGAGGAGGCTGGCGGACGCAGGACAGTGCTGTGCAATGCGGACGTCAGGGTTAAGCCAAAACGTCTCGCAGATCTCGAAATAGGGTTCCTCGACTTTAGAAACCAAATTCCGTTAATGTAAGGAAAATTACTAAGTCAGCAGCCGACATGACTTGGATTTCACATTAGCCTATAAAAGGCCAAACCATAAAAATCTTAACCTTCGACTCACACTAAAAAACGTAGCATTATATAGGCCCATAAACCTGAAAAACAACTTGCAGGGGATGCAGCCATATGTAACCTTGTTTACGACGAGGTGACATCACCCACAATAAAATTATCATGTGACAGGAGGGACAGAAACTCTCTATGACACCCTTAAGAGCATTTTAAAACTTTAGGTGGGGGCTGCATGAAGGGGGATGCAGCCACATTTAACCTCGCCTACGACAAGGTGACACCATCACCTATATGTACACCAAATTTCAGCCAGCTACGATATATAGAGCGCGAGAACGATGAATCATATTATTAAATATATAGAATATATAAAATATATATATGGAGAATATTTCCTAGAATCATTTCGGGAGCTTATTTACAGTCTAATAACTACTCAAGTAAAACTTTTTAACAGTTTTAAAGTATTAATAAATATCAGGAATCAACTACAAGAAACACCTTGGTCAAGGAAAATAAACAAGCCTCACTTTTAGAAAAATAGGGTTGAGTATTTTAATAGCTCATAATGACTTAATTATATTATATTTTTAAAATATGTGTTTATTACTACTTTTATGAATAAACTAATACATAATAAAGAGCTAGGTAAATATATATATATATAGTTTTAGTATTTAAACAAACATATACTAACTGTTCAATTTACTTTTTATCAAGGTGATTTACACTGTATACTGTGAGTTAGTATAACGTTTTAAGTCCAGATCTTAGATCTCAATTATTCTATCTGAAATATCATTCTTAGTAATCGTTATATGATACCTATGTGATAAAAGAAAAACTCATATAATTATACATTATAGTTCTAAATATAATAAGCTAATAGTATATTATATATATATTATATATTTGTTGAATTATATATATACTATATAGCCTTCCTATTTCCTAATACTTACCTTAATACTTTTTATCTATAACATGATTAATAAATATGCTATATTATCATATATATATCTCTAATAGACAGTAATAATTATATATTGATAATACTACTTTTATGATTTCGCACTCTCGAATTGTGATGTTGGATTATAATATCATTATATATTAAAGCTTTCTTATTAGACAGTATTGTATAAAATTAAATTATACTATATGTATATCGAAATAGATTTTAAGAATAAATAATCAACTTATTATGGTAGTGTTATATATATTAATATATATATATTAACTTTATCAATATATACTATATCTTATATATGGTTTCTGTGATATATTATTTATTGGATTGATTTGTGTATTGGCAGCTATATCACCATACTTTTCATTATATGTACTCATTATATATATTAAATTACTTATTTCTATATACTCATTAAAATCCTTTATACAGTGGATTAATTGAGTTGGTAAAACCTTCCTTCTAGCCTTCTTCATCTCAATATATATAATTTTATATAATTACTTATACAAACAATAATACTATTATTATTATAATAATAGTAATATACTATATAGATAAACTTTTTTTACTGGTATGTTTCAATACTCGAAACAAGATAAATTTTCATATTTGTATTATAATTACTTTCACTACAACTCCATTACATATAAATTAACGTATCTATTGACCGTAATTAAATAATCATAACTTTATATATTAACAGTATATAATATATATCATAAATAAATACTGTGGCAGTTATATAGATATCAACCTATATTGTTTAATAAATATTCAGTATTAATATATATATATTATATATATAATATATATATATATATATCAAATTAACTCCTACCTGTGCAGTAACAATTTGGTTAATTATAGTGAATAATATATTTAATACTTACAACTGATCTTCAAGCTGAACATCAGGGCAATAATTATTATATTAATAGTAATAAATATATTTGTTAATTAATTGATATCCAATCTCATGACCCTCACTATATATATTCACTATATATCTCTCAGATTAAGTTAGCACATCATGATAGGCTAGTAAGCTCGACGGTGAAGTTATTTATAATGACATAAAATTTCCTCCGTTATATAGCTGAGAGATATGCCTAACCTGCTCGCGTTATTGATTCCTCTCTGATCATGTTACAGGTGTGATTTTGCTGTGTCACTTATGACTTAGTATAACTATCAACCTATTATATACTTTAAACATCATAAACCTATAAACATCTGATAATTACCACTATAATTGACTTTACTGTACTATTCTTATTTACATATATATATATAATACGACTTTATATTACTTAACTCAATAAATAGTTTCCCTTTTAAAAAGTATACCTCATATATATATATATATACCGCGGGTATATTGTTGGTTATAATATAAATAACTAATAACTCAATAGCAAGTGTGTTCAATCATATTATTAACTCAAATCACTCATTCACTACGTCACATCAAATTTATAAATGTAATATTGAGATAATAATAATAATGATAAAATAATAATAATAATACTAGAAAAATGAATGAATCGGTATGATATAGCAAGTAGTGTAATTTGATTCGACCATCGTCGGTGTGTGAGGACGCCACTGGTAACTTGATGACCAATATTGGACGAAGAGGACAGAAGAGAGATAGGCTGAGTTGTGGCAATTGAATAAGGCTATAGTTAGAGTGGATAATTGAATTTATAATGAAGTGATGAGCAGTTAGCCAATATAGCGTGGTGTGGGAAGAAGATTTTGTCACGATAAAGAGGATCTGATAGAGTAGATGAGGTAGAAAGTAAGTGCACTTTTACTCTGGTTCAAAGGGACTGTACAATGTTCAATTAAATAGTGCATAGCAAAAATTTTGATTTAGATTTTGAGTTTGAATATGTCTGTAAAATTGTAAACATTTAAATTTATATGGCGATAGGTGATCTACTAGTATCAGCTGTGTGGTTGTCATCGATAGGAGCATTGCACAAAATCTTTTTAAAGAAATGCCGTTTTCTCCGGTTTGTGAAGTTGGATAGAATATATAAATATGAGTGTGAAGTGAAATGAAAATGTTATATAGAAAGATAGGATTAATGTTTGAGATGATATAAAGTTAAAAGGTTGGTAAGATGTAGGAAGATTCTGTAATATCTGCAGTATATGCAATGGTTGCAGGTAGTTGTGTTAATAGGGAATACATTGTACGCAAAACATTGCGTGCTCCTCTTGAAGTGGGTGTCTATATAAGTCCACCTGTTCAATTAATTTTCGTGAATGCTGGTCTTTGGATATTATAAGTGCGAGAGAAATATATAGTAGTTAAAGTGATCAATAATGAAGATATTTTAGTTAGTGAGATGAGTGTGGTGGCATAGTAAAGTCGAATATATAGTGTAGGCATGGCGTAATATGAAACCGTTCAGAAGTGTAAATAGAGAGTCTATAGTAGTGCTAAGAACTCAGTAATAAGTGAATGTAATGGAATGGAACAGATAATATAATAGATAGATTCTGTGGCATTAGTAGTGATTGAAGTGAATATATCAAAATTTGTGGTTTTGAAATATAGTGGTGTAGTGTGTCGTATTATATATGAAATAAATAGGTGATTGAAATATAATATTAAAGAGTGTAATATGTATATGCTTGTGTTAGTTTATGGGTATGTATTTTTATATGTATTATATGTATATGCTATGTTTATTTTTTGGCAGGTGTGTGGCATTTGTAAAAGTGTGTTTTAATGGTGTATTACGCTGTGATTAAGAGTCGCGCCCGTGTAGGCGTGCACGCATGAGGGGATAGAGAACGCATCTCGACATATAAACGAAAGTTAAGATGCGTATAATATATCGTGCTAAGACTGGTCGGTGGTGAGATACTCGTGAGTCTCTACTGTTGACACGCACTTGTAGCTTGGTGTGCTCTGTGTCTTGTCTGAGTAGGACGCTAAGTGTGAGTATACCTCTCATAGATTAATGGGCGTGTGCGTTGATGGATGTTTATCTTCTGATAATAGATATATATTGGAGAGGTATATGGATCTGTGACTTTCTATTATTATATATCGTACTATTATATTATGTTTATATTCTTTCTACTTATATAATTTTCTGTTTCCTCAGTGGTTAACTTTACTTTAACTTTACCTTTATATATACAAATGGACCATAAAGTAGGAAAAATATGATGATACATAGATAATAATATATATTATATATATATCTATAAAATAATAAGTAGAAATCATAAGCTCTTATCTTCCAATTTCATTTTTACTCATATATTAAATGCAGTGTTTGTATACTTTAAAATGGAAGGATAAAATAACTCTTCATCATCTCAAGAGCTATTATAAATAATAAAAACTAATAAATAAGTCAATGAACTATAAATTACCCATAGTAAAAAGTTCAATACATATCAATATATATATATTATAAATATAATATATATATATATCTATATATATATTATATATATATATATAATATATTATATTTTATATATAATATATATATATATAATAATATATTAATATATTATAATATATTATATTATATATATATATTATATTTATATATATATGCATAATAAAGGAAATTTATTTTCAAATATACATTAATAATTAATATATATAATAGAATAAATCAATTAAATATAAATAAATATAATATAATAATGTGAATAAATTGCAAATTGAGAATGCCATCATCAGATAGAAGAAAATTATAAAAATGTATATACTAATAAGTACTTTATACTATGCATAAGTAACCTATAAAGCACATATAAGTATTACTACTATATATAGTTAATAACAAAAGTATAGTATCATAAGTATATACTAAATAGTAATACATATACTCATATTGTAGTTTTTTATAAGAAACGTATATAAATGATTACATATAAGTATTATTATGATACTTTGATATAATATATACGATAAGTAGTTATATATTTATAAATATTACAGAAGTATATATCCAGATATCGCCAAAAACAATAATTCTGTACTTAGTACAAGTACTTGTACTTGACCCAAGCCTGATATATATATATAAATATATAATATATTATATATATATATATATAAATATTGTATATTATTATATATATTTATAATATATATAATATATATATATAATACTATATTAGATATATATAATATATCATATAATATTGAGTTTAATATTATCTAAAATTCTTAATATTTGTTCAATTAATCGGCAAAAATTGCCGATGATGATTGAAAAAAATATGCCGATTTTGCCGATGACGATTAATCGTCCCATCACTAATTATAATCCAACATGATAACTGAGAAAAATCCCAATGGCACCAAAGGGCAATATAGAGAACAAATTAAACAATGACTCACGTGTGTTTTCCTTGATGCTCCAAACAGTAGTTTAAGTGACGATAAATAGTATTTAAAGCGTAACAAACTTTGTCTCTTTTTGCAATTAAGTACTGATGTACTTATGTCTATTTACAAGTTAGTTTCAAGACATACATTTGTTTGTACCAGCCTATTACTAGGTCACTATGCAACTTCACCTAGTACCTTAGCTAAGTTAGCCCTAAGGTGCACCTCTACTAACACAAACAATTGGTACCCACTGGTTACCGTTACACTTTACGTGACTGTATGTACAATCACTCTACTAGACCTGATACCTCGATAAACACATTTCCACTTGATAACTAATGTTTTTACTTGTACTTTTACGGATTACATTTACTGAAAAAAATGAAATAGAAAAATATATTGACAATAACAAAGAACCAAAGGACACACGCGTGTCCACACTGCCGAACTTGGTCGGCCTTCCACTATAAAACACTTTTCCCCTATTGTAGACGTTCCATCTTTTCTTCTCTCACTTCTCTCAAAGGGTCATTCAATCTTCTTCTCACAACACACACACCATACCTATAATGAAAACATAAGAACAATCATTCTTATACCTTTCTCTTCCCCTCCTTCATTTGAACAAAACCGTCTTCCCCACATCTCCTCACCTTCACTGACCCACAATCCACCAGACACACATAATAACAACTATAACCAACTTACTCACTTACACTCACCTTTTTATTCACTACTCCACCCACAACCACTTCAAAACACCCCGTTACCATCAAAACTACTGTTTCACACCACACACACACACAACCCTTCATACCTCACCCAAACTATCTCACCAATTTCAACACACTCACTCCGGATCAGACATATCCGAGTCACGAATATACCCCAACCTTCTCAACAACACAACAGGATTCTCTTTCACTTTCTCTCCACTTTCATCTTCACTATCACTCAAACTCGAAAAATAATCATAACATCTTTCTCTCCAATCCAGATAATTCTCACCTGTTCTTCTTCTCATAAATTCTTTCACCTCTGCACTACTCTTATCTATCTTACTCGAACCTCTCACCTTTTTCTCTTTCACTTCCTCATGTAAACCCTCCGCTTTACCTTTCATCACCTCTCCGGCACTATACCATTTTTTCCTTGTGACTTCTGAACCTTCATCATCACTCTTACACTCTCATAATGGAACAACAACCTTTACACCACCACTCTCTTCCATACTTTTTTCAACTTTTATACTTCTGACCTTTCACTTTTGTCCACTCTTACTGACACCAAATAACACACCCTATTATCCTTTTGTCTATCCATTTCTCATCAGCTACCCTATGGAGATTTTCCGGATTTAAATCATATTTTACACATCATCTCATATTCCAACCTACTTTCACTAATCTTATCACCGTCACTGTCCCTATTGTACCTACTCATACCTCTTCCATATCCTCCACTTGCATCCACACCTGATTGTACATTCTCTATCAACCGTTTACCCCTACCTACTCCCACCTTTCTTTCTCCTTCTTCTCCTGTATTCACCCCTCTCTCAAAACTCCTCCGGACCTTATTCTTTTGCCTACACATCTCATCATAATCCATATATACGTCACAATTTCTCCACAAGTGTTTATCTGACCTACAAAAATCACATCGCTTTCGATTTCCATACCCATCACCTACTCTACCTCCAAAATACACCCTATTTCTCCTCCCGGTTGAAACCTCGTCCACACCAATATCTACTCTCTCACCTACTCTATCACCATACCTGTCTTCTCTACTTGCACTCGTGCTTCGTTCTTACTGTTTGTTGTCCTCTATCAATACAAGTCCCACTACCTTCCCCATACGTGTACCTCTAGAGGACACTTAAAAAGGAATAATGATATTTGATGCGGCAAAGATTACATTCACTCACCTGGCCATCCTTTCCTCTTTTATTAAATATTTAGCTATCATTAAACTAATTCTTCTTTGTAGGGCTCCACACTTTTCTGCTTATCTCTGACTGCATACCAACTAATTTTTCCCACCTTTTTGGGATGTCGGCTTCACACTCTATTCCTCTCCTATTTTACGAATCCCTCACATATAGTTTTAATCAAGGTCGCAGTTGGCGGACAGAAAGTACGGAAAACCACTTATCCTTTCCAGCAATCGCTAACACCATTTGTCTTGACTGTCCTACTGTGGCCACTCATGCAGCATCCTTCCAATAGATGGCAGGCACCTTCATGTCGCTCACCTAAATCACCTTACCAACAATCTTACAGCTTTTCTCTATTAGCTCATATCTCTATTCAATGCATACTCTGGGCCTCATCTCGATTCACCATTTTTTTGCTGTGTTGAGATATAATAAATATCGAGGTAGCGAACTTATCATTGTCTCTGGTCGTTTTCATGATCTTCGTGTAGTTCTCGTTTATACTGGTTCTTCTAACTGCTTTACGTGGTGAGAGAGTGTCTCGGTGTCAGCAGTCGTTCGTGGTTCTCTGTGTTCAGCCTTGCTTCATATTCAGCTGTGCCAGTCTGAGGCAGATCCCACACACTCTATCACGCGCAGTTGTTTGCGTTGCGGGAAGACTGTAAACAATATCTCCCTGCAGGTTTTGTTCATTTGGGAGTATCTTCAACTTTACAATCTCAAACCACAATCTTTACTTGTACTCTCTCCGGACTATTAATTATTTGCCAAGCTTCACTAGCTTGAGCATGTTCAAATCTACCTTTAAGAGCTCTCTCGTTATTGACCTCGTGTGTGGGCGATCTTGCTTCTGTGCTTGTTCGAGCGAAGCCCGCACTTTCCATTTTCGTTTTCGCTTTACCTAACCGAATCTACGACAGGTCTGACTCCACTTTAATTGTTGACCCTTCTCATGGCTTGTTGTGATCTTTTGCCTTACCCATGGGTGTTTTGTCCTTTGTTCACTCCACTTTACTTACCGTTTGAACCGTATTCAACTATAACCATAGACCTGGTGTTACCTCGACACACCAATGTCAAACTACTAACACCAACTCACTCCCTTCCAACCCAGAGCCGTTCCTGCGACTACGTCTCTGCTACACTAAGAAAAACCAATGGCACCAACGAGCGCAATTATAGAGAACAAACTTAAACTAAATGATCACTATGTGTTTTCTACTCATTGTATGTCCAAATACATAGATAAGTTTAAGTGATTAGCGAATAAATAGTTAATTTATACAAGCGAATACTAAAAGTAACTAAGCTTAGTCTGAGTAATTCATTTTTAATGACATATATATTTTCATTACTTATACTATATATATGTGATTGCTATATTTAATATATTTATAAATATAATATAATTTAAGTATTCTTACGGGAGAGAAATATTCCTGTACCTATTATATATATATTATATTATGATATATATATTATATTTAACTATATTATATATATATTCAAACTATATTAATACAATCATTTACGCCTTGTATTTAAATTATAACTATTCTATATATTTAGTTAAGTTATAGGACTCTGATATAAGGATTGTCTTTACCTCTTACTCTATATACAGAGGTTTTGGTGTTAGCTGACCTTATCCTATTTGGTTTTGGTGCTCACTATGAGTGTGAGGTTGATTATATGTTTGGCCTAGTACATCTGGTTTAAATCTGTTGAGACCAGCTTGTTATGTTCATTAATTTAGCTCTATCGGTTTATGAGCTCAGATATTTGACTCAGTGGTTTTATCAGGGATATATATAGTATATCGATTAAATACTCAATCACATATCCTACTTGTAATAACTATATGTTTTTTTCATACTGGGTTGAGTAGTACTTTAGTATTGTAATTATAATTTCGGATTACCATTTTACTCATATTGGGAAATAAATGAAAATAATTAGTAAGAAATATTAATTTGAACAATTAAACAATAAGAACCAAAGTGAAACACACGCGTGTTATACGACTACTGACGTAAACTTGGTTGTCACGTGATAACCTTCCACTATAAAACTTTTTGTCTCAGTATTTTTATATAGTATATTAACTTATCCATTCCTCACTTTTATTTCACTTTTACTCATTCAGTATAACTTTGTGTATCTATAATTTAGGGTTAATTGTGTGGTATGTATTAGTCTATTTATACTTTCTTTCACTTCTCATACAAACTACAACAAACTATTCCTATACTAATATAGTTATGATACTTTATTAGAAATATGTAAATACCCTTATGGTGAAATATATATCAAATAACTTTAAAAGATAAGAATCTATCAATATTTATACGCAATCATAACAGTAGTAAGAATAGCATAAAACATTTGCTCTAAAGTGTAATCACGTATTCCATAGAAGAGTAAGGGACCATACGATTACCGTTATACGCTCAATACAGCTAACTTTATAATGCAAAATTCATATAAAATAAACATGTGTATGTCTAGTGTCATTTATCCAAGAGTATATCATGCTCCAAGGTTACTATGAAACACTTTCAGTCGAAATATTTTCAAGTGAGAAATTAATAATTCTCTGATATAATAATATTACTATGATAGATTATAGCTGCCTCCTTCAGCCTAAATTAATGATCATAAATATGAATTGAATGAGGTAGATATATACAAATAAATATACCAAATCATAATAAATAATCTATATAATAATGGAAAATCACATATTTAATTCTAGAATAGATAACATAACATAAATAAAAATCACACTCTATAACTAATAACTCACTATAATAGTAATCCAACATCAAGTAAAAGGTTATCTAGAACAATATTATATAATAATGATATTTATCACTACTTACAAGGCTATCACCCATACGATCACCTATACTACTAACAAGCCTATTATTCTTATATATTCTATATATAATTCATTAACTAATTAATAAATTCATATATAATTATTAAATTATGTCACTGGTTTATAGTCTATATAGTGCTATTATTATACCATCATAAATTAAGCTCAATTAACTCATATCAAACCTACATCTAACAGCATTATAATACAACTTAAAGACCTATTAATTAAAAAAAAATTAATAAGACGAAGAGCCTTAAGTCCACCTTTTCAATTCAACGTGTGTATATTTATTACTTGGTGTCCTTTATATATATTCAAAAAACTTTAGCGCGAGCAATAAAGGAAGTGTGCTATATTTGAAGTTAAATAAAATATGGTTCCCGGTCTAGGAATATATGGAATTCGGAAAAATGAAAAAGTTACATAATAAATACATTATATTATAATAGTCACACTAAGAGAGTGTGAGTGAATATTGTAGCGCAAGAGTATCTTTAAACTTCAACCCCCTATATTCTAAAACTGACTTTACTCAACATATAATCCTTCATACCTATCATAGTAAACCTACAAAACAGCGCTAACAGTCTTACTTCCTCTCACTATTGTCCTTCATATTTATGTACTCTTTCTCATGTTTAGGTATTGGGTGTGTGTATATTGGTATATGATTTGTGTGGGTTATTCTTTTCAGATGTTCATTTTATCCTTTATCTCATTTACTCTTCTATATATACTTCATAAGTTCTCGTGAGATGAAATGATTAGTCTCTTAGATATGGGAATATACTTCAGGCGCTCCTCTCTGCTCTCTCTTCGTCTTTTGAGTGTCAGTCAGACAACATTATATGTATTATTACAGATCGTGTCAAAAATGCACTTTCCATCCTTATACTCAGTATGTGGTCCTTCGTAGCTTACCTATATATTTATACCTAACCTTAGGTTTGTTATGGGTTACACGTACATTTTTCCACTATACACAAGTATCAACATATACTACTGACACAAACTATCAGCGTATCACTACGTGTACTTGGGGTTAGTGGAAGGTGAGAGGTGACAGGTAACGAGTGTGAGTGTTGTGTGCATGGCTCAGCAGAGAATCCTGTATCAACTACAATACAATTACACTCTAATTATACTTAACATGTGTAGTTAGACTTCGAGAGTGTGCGTGAACACATCGTTACGTTTAATGCAATGAGACTTGATAACATTATAAATTAATATTTGCTATGTCGGTTTGATTTAGGTAACTGGAGACCCACGTTACCTTTTAAGTAACATAAGTATTAATTACATATTATTAAATATAAATAAACAAATAAAACATAAAAAATAGTAGATAAATTTATCCTCATATCCCGTATCGTAATAGCTATGAATTATCTAAAACAGGCTATATAAGGTATTATATATAAGCTCCTGAACTGTGAAAGGTATACTCTTAGATCACCAAACGACTTAATTACTTTTTAATGGCTTATAATGTAGCCTCGTACGTCTCCAAACAAATTTAATATGTAGATGTGTATGCATTCTACAATCAATATATATATATAATATCATCATCATCACTCCATATAACATAATCTCATAAATTATCAGTCAATATACCATAGCAATCTGATGGTGCAACATTTATCTGCGCCTGTCCCAAACACGACATCGGGAATGGACACAATGGTCGCCTGCTACAACATAACTCAAAACGAGTGTAACCTTAAAATATAACATTAATTATTTATTTAATTATTACATTTATAATTATTGTTATTTACTCTTTTGTGCTTTAGTTTAGCAGATCATCACCACTATTTACAAGTTATTGAATGTCTTCAATATTCTAACTCTACTTAGCTAACTTTCCGTCCATGTGCACGTCGGTATCGGGATTCATCCTTGCGATGTTCAAAATGAGCCAAACGATGCGGTAGATAAATTCAAAGAACTGGCTACTGATCCACGTGTCTGTGCCATCGGTGAAACAGGATTGGATTATTTCCATACTCCTGATCATTTTAAGTAAAATTGATTCATATGTCATCAGGAATTGCAGATAAAATGTCACAAATTGAGTGACAAATTTTATATTATTGACACACAAGAAGATGTTGTAAGACAAGGTGAATAGCTTTTTAAGCATTGAATCACCAGATAATATGAGTGAGCGGCAGTTGCCGTCTGTTCAAAACTCTTAAATATTGGGCTGCAATTCTAGAATTTAAACCAAGCTCAGATTGGTCCTTTTACCGTTTTCAATGTGTCTCTGAACATCCTTTATCTGATATATAAACGCCATGCGTTATAATAGAAGCTGGGCAAATAGCCTGTGCTTCTGAGACTCACGTTATACTCGCGTATATAAGCATCAGAACCGCGCACTGCAAGTAGAGAATACCTCCTAAACGTCTTACAAAAAAAAGCATCGATATGAGGACCTCTCTGACAGGTGCCCTGACCACTAGAAAAACACTCTACTCTCTAGGGGACCCGTCCATCCAACCGACTGCTCGGGGATTTTGGGGCGGCAAGAGGACAGAGAGAAAGTTAGAAGTATAGTTTTTGAGATAGACAAGTAAGATTTGATCCGTAAAAATTAAAATTTGTCGGTCTCCAGCGACTCAGATACTTCAATCCTAGGTCGTACATTCGATCCTCATGTCTTTGTTAAATGGCTGAATTCATATAACTCTTGCTTAGCCTCAGTAACATCCAGACACGCATAAATAAATAAAAATGATGTCACGTGGGAGTTGCACTTATTTTATAGAAGACAAGCAAAAACAGTCATGGTAAAGATTTAAATTAAAAGAACTTTGTTTTAGCTCGAACGGACGGCTTATTCTCGTTCCCGGCTCCGTATTGCACGTGAGAAGTTAGCCTTATGCACTGTTCGATCATCAACCAAAATAAGTGTTTCTCCTGTCTAGGAACTCTCAACGTTTGTCATTCCTAAATAAAGAGGCCTCTCTCACTTCAGTTCTCGGCTTTTTATCAGCAGCATTCTGTTCCTATGTGTAATTAGTGTAAGTTAGAGCCAATGTTTTCACCTGTAGGATTGCCTTCTTGTTTAAGGAATGCTTAATGGAAAATTATACTTGTTTTCGCGCTACAATCATCACCTTTATTATAGCATACTATATGATATATAATTTCTTTATAGTATTCATATATATTATTATTATTACTATAAATATTTATATATACAACATTTACAAATTAATTTAGTTATATAAATCTTCAGTATAGTTTAATTATATCTTTTTTTTATGATTTGTTTTTATATATATATATATATATTTATATATATCATACATTTATTTGTATCTATATACTATTTACATTAATTAATTATACTAGTATATACCTTATTATATTATTATATATCGCTTTTTGTAAAAGAAAAAAGAAAAAAGGATTACCTAAAGATAAATACGTTTAAGTCTATAATAAGAGAGAGAGAATATTGTCATTTGTATTTATTTTTTCTTCTTTAAGAAGTTTTAAGAGTTACTTTTTTTTCTTTTTTTTTACAAAACATATAATAATTATTATATCTATATTCTTTATTTTTTATACTCAATATATATGTCAATTCAATTCATATAATAATATCTATATAAATTATATGTCATTCTTTTAGAGTATATATTATATAGTAATATATATGATATAGTGTACGATAAGTAGATCTATACTCAGTAGGTGTAGTTATATCTATATATATATATCTATAAATAAAGGTTGATGCCAAACAATTTTTCCATTTAAGCATCCTGAAACAAGAAGGCAATCTACAGGTGAAAACTTGGTGCTAACTACACAATTAGAATGACAAATGTTGCTTGATAAAACACGTAACTGTTGAGGCTCTTTTTGAATACAACGTGAGAGTTCAGAACACTTTTCGTCGAACATCATAAGGCGAACTCCACAGTCAAACGGGGAACAAATAAGCCGTCCGTCAGAGCTAAAACAAAGTTCTTTAATAAATCCTTTACCCTTATTTGGCTCTTCTATAAAATTAGTCAATCGTGAATCATTTTTATTTAACTTATGGCGGTCTCGGATGTTACTAGGTAAGCGGTTATAGCAATTTAAAAGAAGTAATGTACGACTAGATTGAATATCTGGTCGTACGACAAAATAATTTCGAAAATCTTCTTGTCTCTCTAAACTTCCCTCTAACCTCGTCCGTCTTTGTCGCAATCGAAAATCTTGATTACGGGTAGAAGTAGAGTTTTCATTCACCTGTCGATTCAAAGATGTGTTTGTTGTAACGTTAGGATTTTCCTCCAGCGGTTCTGATGCTATATCATTATTATTAGAAGATGTTTGCAGTTCTCTACGCATTCTATCGTAATTTTCAATAACTTGAACAACATCTATTGGGTTAAATTCTAGTTGCAGCCCAATATTAGAGTTTTCAGACGGCTGTTCATTTTCTGTTTCTCTTAAAACTATGTCACTTTCTTCTTCTTGTGTGTCAATAATAAAATTTTGTCTCAACATAATTTCTACTCGTGGGTTTACTGCAATTCCTGATGGACAATTCAGAGAATCATTTTCACTAATAATATTAGATTTGGATTTTCCTCTTGCGAATGTTTATCTTCATTTTTTGCGGAGTCCAGTTCTTGAATATCATGAACGCAAGTCCCTGAAAGAAACGTAGATAATATTAATTCTTTATTAAAGTTCATTTAGAAAATGTTCAATTTGATATTTTGTAAGTGCGAATGATAACACAAAAGAGTAAAAAATAACCATTTTTAATGTGGGCGTAATTAAATATTTATATAGTAAATAGGGATTTTTGGTGGAGAGTCCCTGTCATTCTGTTTGGTTTGCGACATTGCACCAAAAAAATATTTTACATTGCGCCACTTCATGCAGCTATTTTAGGCTGTGAAGTGTCAGTTTATGACAGACCGTATTGATTTTTGGAGCGGGAAAATAATATTCCTGCCTCCATTGTGTTGGTATGATCCAGATGTTCTCCGGCCCTCGGTAGGGCTTCCATTATAAATAAGGGCCTAGTTGAGTGATTCTAGCTCTTACGATCGGATAGGCAACTATTTCTATTATTTTCTTGTCATTGAATGTTTATTTTTATGATTAATACTTTAGTCTTAATAAGGATGTGTGTGGGGACGGTACCGAATGCTTTATTTATGTACATTTGTACTCAGGCAGGGTCCGAGGGGTGGAGGTCTTGAGAGGATGTTTTGAACAGCGGTGAGGAGTTTTTGTGTCGATCAGATCGTATGTATAGTGGTGGTGGGCGTAGTGGTGGTGGTGGAGTTGTTTTTTTTGCGTGAAACCATGTTGTGTGGCATCTAAAAGAGAGAAACCGGAGGAGATGGAAGGAGATGTCTGTCGCCAGGAATCTAAACTTTCGAGACTTTTGATATAGAAGATGGATACTGCAAAAAGGTAATGAAATAAAGGCCTTGGAGTGCAGGCGGACTAAGGATGTCGGGTGTGTTGTTAGGTTTTAGTTATGATGGATATAGTGTAAGCGTTTTTTAGAAGGTGGGGGTGAAGTGCTTTGCCAACAGTATATTGAATATATTTGAAGCATAATAGCTTGTTAACTGTTAGCTTCTCAAGTATCCAATGGTGTTTGAGGCTGAGAGTAGTTGGAGATTTGTTCTGACCCTTCCCTTCCTGGGCTTGCGAGTTTCTTTGAGTGAATGGGAATGGAAGAGTCATTCTCTGGTTTGTAGTCTTTATTTTTTTTTTAGGGTCGTTTATATTAGGTGAGACGTGTCGAAGTAGTTGTGTTAATCACGGATGGAGAGAGCTGTTTGACTCGGGGTGTTGTAGGTTTATAGGGCTATTTGGAGCAGTGACATAATAAAGATTGGCATTTGACTTTCTTATTGTTCTGAGATTCTATTGTGTTGGTTTACCAGATGGCTCTTGGTGGGTTGTGGGTCGGCTGTGAAGTGGTGGATTTTATTTTTATTCGTCCAGTTTATTTCTTGTGTTGTTTATAGTGTTTGTTTGAGTGTTCTTTTTGTTTTGTTTCTAGTCTTGATTAATTGATTATTGTATTGTTGAGATTTAATGATGTTGGTTTATTTTGGATTCTATTTTTTGCTGGGAGGAAGTGGAGTTTACTCTATTTTATCAGAGAATTATTATCTCTTGAGAAAAGTTTGGGACTGCGAATGTTTGCTGTAACCTGATGAGATGTATTTTTTGGATGGCCTTTAACATGGTGTTTATGAGAATGTTGCCATTATAAGATGTAGCTGTTTTGGAAGGATCCGTGGTCTTGTATCTTATGGAATCGGACTGTCTCACTTCGCAAGGTGCTTTTCTTGTATGTTGAGTGTAGAGTTCTTCTTAAAGGTTATTGATTGTTTTATATGTTTCATTATGAAGAATGGTGTGGTGTGTGTGTTGTTTGTGAGAGAACAGAAAGAAGAGTTAAATGACCCTTTGGAGAAGTGAGATGAAGAAAAGATGGAATGTCTAGGCCGAAATGGGAAAAAGTAGTTTTGATAGTGGGAGGCAGCTGGCCGACCAAGTTCGGCAGTGTGGCACGCGTGTGTTCCTTTCGTCTCTTTGTTATTGTCATGATAGGTATTTTGGGTTACTATTCATTTTTTTTTGCCAGAGTAGCAAGCTGTAATCCGTAAAAGTACAAGTAAAAACATTAGTTATCAAGTGGAAATGTGTTTATCGAGGTATCAGGTCTAGTAGAGTAATTGTACATACAGTGTAACAGTAACCAGTGGGTACCAATTGTTTGTGTTAGTAGAGGTGCACCTTAGGGCTAACTTAGTTAAGGTACTAGGTGAAGTTGGATAGTGACCTAGTAATAGGCTGGTACAAATAAATGTAAGTCTTGAAACTAACTTGTAAATAGACATAAGTACATCAGTACTTAATTGTAAAAAGAGACTAAGTTTGTTACGCTTTAAATACTATTTATCGTCACTTAAACTACTGTTTGGAGCATCAAGGAAAACACACGTGAGTAATTGTTTAATTTGTTCTCTATATTGCGCTTTGGTGCCATTGGGATTTTTCTCAGTGGTAGCAGAGCGTAGTTCGAGGAACGGCTCTGGGTTGGAAGGTGAGTGAGTTGGTGTAGTAGTTGACTTGGTGGTGGTGTTTTGGTCTTGTGTTTGTGATATAGGTGGTGGTAAGGTGAAAAGATGGGTAAGGAAGATAAGGATGGAGGTGATAGTGGTGGTAGTGGTGGTGGAAAGAAAATGGAAGTGGTTGTTGAAAGGAGAGTGCGCAGAGGATGTCCTGAGTTTAAAGGTGATTTGAATGTAGATGAGTATGATTTGTGGAAGAGTAAAGTAAAGTTGTGGTTTGAGATTTGTGGTGAAGAATATGAGCAACCTGCAGGTGAGATATTGTTTAGTTTGAGAGCAAAAGCCTATGAGTGTGTGTGGATGGTAGACTGGAAGTCGTTGGGTAAAAAGGAAGGAGTGGAAGAATGTTCTGGAAGTTGGATGAAAGGTATGCGAAAGAGAAACAAAGAGACAGGTATGATAAGTTGTGTGAGTATTTTTATATTCAAAAGAAAGGAATGGTGATCAATGAGGGAGTATGGTGAATAGACTATGAGGTAAATAGAGAGAATGTGTAGAGATGTTGGAGGGGATTTAGGTGAGGACATGAAGTGTGGTGCATCTATTGGAAGGAGCTGCATTGTGAGTGACCAGTCAAAGACAGAATGGTGTTCAGCGTATTTGTGGGAAAGGCATAAGTGGCGTTTATCCATATCCTTATTGTGATGCGGTTGATTAATAATCATGTTGAAGGGATCGGTAAAAAGAGGAGAAATAGCATGTGAGGGAGCAGCAAAGGGGGAAAGAATAGTTGGTATGCTAGTCAGATATGCCGACAGTGGGCCTAAGAAAAATAGTTTAAATGGTCAGTTGCGAATAAAAGAGGAAAGGAATGGCCAGGCTGAGTGAAATGGTATCTTTGTGCATCTAAATATCATTATGGGCTGGTAAGTGTCTCAGCATCTAGAGGTACGTATGGGAACGGGAGTGGGACTTGTATTGGGTAGAGGAAACAACAGGTAAGAAGAAGAGGTGAAGTAAGAGAAGTGATGTGAATAGAGTAGTGATGAGAGTAGATTATTTGGTGTGGACGAGGTTTCACCGGAGGAGAAATAGGGTGTATTCTTGGGAGGTAAAGTCAGGTGATGGGTAAGGAAATCGAGAGCGATGTGATTTTTGTAGGTCAGATAAACACTTGTGGAGAAATTGTGACGTATATATCTGGCTTAAGTGAGACTGTGTAAGCAGAAGAACTAAGGTCCGGAGGAGTTTTGAGAGAGGGGTGAATACAGGGAAGAAGGAGAATAGAAGGTGGGAATAAGTAGCGGGTAAAACGGTTGAAGTTGAATGTACATCAGGTTTGGATGCAAGTGGAGGATATGTGTAGAAGGTATGAGTAGGTACAATAGGGACAGTGACGGTGATAAGATTAGTGAAAGTAGGTTGGAATATGAGATGATGTGTAAAATATGATTTAAATCCGGAAAATCTCCATAGGGTAGCTGATGAGAAATGGATAGATAAAAAGGATAATAGGGTGTGTTATTCGGTGTCAGTAAGAGTGGACAAAAGGGAAAGGTCAGAAGTGACAAAGTTGAATAAAAGTATGGAAGAGAGTGTTGGCGTAAAGGTTGTAGACAGTGTAGTTCCATTACGAGAGTGTAAGAGTGAGTGAACGGTTCAGAAGTCACAGGAAAAAATGGTGGTGCCCGGAGAGGTGATCGAAAGGTAAAGCGGAGGGTTACATAGGAAGTGCAAGAAAAAGGTGAGAGTTCGAGTAAGATAGATAAGAGTAGTGCAGAGGTGAAAGAATTTATGAGAAGAAGAACAGGTGAGAATTATCGTGGATGGGAGAAGAACGCCTTAAGAAATTAATTTTCGATTTTGAGTGATAGTGAAGATGAAAGTGGGGACGAAGGTGAAAGAGCATCCTGTTGTGTTGTTAGAAGGTTTGGGCGTATATTCGTGACTGGATATTGTCTTATCCGGAGTGAGCTGTTTTGGAATTGGGTGAGATAGTTTGGGGTGAGGTATGAGGTTGTGTGTGTGTGTGGGTGAAACAGTATTTTTTGCATGGTAACGGGGGTGTTTTGAGTGGTGTGTGGGGTGGAGTAGTGATAAAAAGGTGAGTGAAGTGAGTAAGTTGGTGTTATTAGTTGTTATTATGTGTGTCCTGGTGGATTGTGGTCTTGTTCTAGGGAATCGGTGTACACTTGCAAGTTTGCTTTCTTGTAGTTGGTGTAGATTCTTTTAAAGGTTATTGATTGTTTTTATGTTTTCATTATAGGTGTGGTGTGTGTGTTGTGAGAAGAAGATTAAATGACCCTTTGAGAGAAGTGAGAGAAGAAAAGATGGAAAGTCTACAATGGGGGAAAAGTGTTTTATAGTGGAAGGCCGACCAAGTTCGGCAGTGTGGACAAGCGTGTGTTCCTTTGGTTCTTTGTTATTGTCAATATATTTTTCTATTTCATTTTTTTTAAGTAAATGTAATCCGTAAAAGTACAAGTAAAAACATTAGTTATCAAGTGGAAATGTGTTTATCGAGGTATCAGGTCTAGTAGAGTAATTGTACATACAGTGTAACAGTAACCAGTGGGTACCAATTGTTTGTGTTAGTAGAGGTGCACCTTAGGGCTAACTTAGTTAAGGTACTAGGTGAAGTTGGATAGTGACCTAGTAATAGGCTGGTACAAATAAATGTAAGTCTTGAAACTAACTTGTAAATAGAACATATAGTACATCAGTACTTAATTGCAAAAGAGACAAAGTTTGTTACGCCTTTAAATAGCTTATTTATCGTCACTTAAACTACTGTTTGGGAGCATAAGGAAAACACACGTGAGTCATTGTTTTAATTTGTTCTGCTATATGCGCTTTGGGGCCATTGGGTATTTTTCTCAGCATATTCCCTGTTGGATTATAATTAGTGATGGGACGATAATCGTCACACATCGGTACATATTCATATTTTTTTTTTCATCATCATCGGCCATTTGATTGCCGATTAATTGAAGAATATTAAAGAATTTTAGATAATATTAAAACTCAAGTATAGTATTATATATAGTATTATAAGTATACTTAAGGAAAATTCTCTTTATAATATCAATTATATATATATTATATATATAATATAATATATATATATATATATATATATATATATATTATATAATATATATATATTATATACTTACACTTGGGTCCAAAGTAACAAGTATTCGTACTTGTACTTAAAGTACAGTTTTTTGGAGTACTTGACTTGTACTTACAGTTTCTAAAAACCAGTGTACTTGTATACTTGAGCCGTTTTGTACTTTGGTGACTGGTGCGTTGTATATGCAAGACTTTTAAGTCATTTTTAACTTGCAATATTTTTCTATTTTTTTTATCATTTCCTACGTGATTACGATATTTTATTTCTGTGATCATAGTGTATACAAAATTAAATTCCCCTTTTATGCAATTATAAGTAGAATATTAATATATAATACAGTATAATAAATATAGTTGTTATATTTAGGTAGGTTAGGAGTATACTTAACTAGACGCATTACATAAGTAATACTTATAATATAGATATATATATATTACTATATATATATATACTATATATATATATATATAATATAATATATATATTATTACTATAGTAACTAGGCAATATCTAAATCAATCAACGCCCTTTCTGTCCAACGAGACTCTGGGGGTAAGGTGCGTAACATGTACCGGAAACTAGAAAAGTAAGTAAAGAAGAATATACATAATGAAAAGAAAGCCAGCACTTACTCCATTATACCTATTAGTGAAAACTCGCTGAACTCAGAAATCCACCCTAGAGCTTCACGAGACTGCGACGGACCCTCAAATATGGCATCTCGCCATGTAGGTTCATCCTTGCGCAGGTGGGCCACAAACCATACCCCCTCACCCCTCCATTCACTCCTATTTATGCACCTTTCCTTCTCGCCCCTGCCCAACTCACATTTCACTCCTCCATTCCTTTACTGATCAATCCACTTTTTCTTCGGTCTCCCAGCCAGCTCGATTCCAACACCTCACCACTATCATTCGCTTAAACCAACCGCATCACCCATCCTTCCACATGACCAAACCATCTCAACATACTTTCATTTAATTCTCATTTACCCTTCTTCACACCACATAACTCCTAATACGTTCATTCCCTCATTTTAATCAATTCTTCTCACACCTAAAACGCCTCTAAGATTGTCCATCTATGAACACAACTGTACTTTAAGATCCATGCCTCTTATTCCATGACATAGTCTCACTCTATGAATTATACTAGTAACAACATACCCTCATGAATGACCCTAGCGCACTCAAGACTTAGTCCTCTTTTATACCACCAAGGATTTAATTGCACAGCCACCTTCCTGCAATCAAACACTTTCCTACTAAGCTCTGCATCATCCGTTTCCCTTTTCGTTCCAATCATATATGTGCGGAGAGGATCGCTGGACCAACATTGGTCCGACGGTGAGGTACTCTCTGCCTTTCTTGTTAGATATAAGTCGATGAATAGAAAGTACGATAAGCTCAATTTTAGGCGAGATTTTTCAGATTGTTAGGTTTATGATGTTCAAAGATAATGTTGAGTTATCTCTCAGCAACACGCAACCACCTGAATATCAGAGGTAATACGGGAGCAAGGTAAGGCTATCTCCGTAACGGGGAAAATTTGGTCATTAAGGACTACGTCGGCCTGTGACTTGTATTACTATACTGAGAGGATTGTGATCCATTAATTAACAATTTTTCCTATAATTTGCCCTGATGTTCAGCTTGAAGATCAGTTGTAAGTATATTATTCACTATAATTAACCAAGTTGTTACTGCACAGGTTTTGACTGAATATTAACCAAGGTGTCATTGCACAGGTTTTGACTGAATATTAAAGTTGAAGATCAAATCTAATTATATTTCCCATAGATCGAAGAATGAATGAATAATTAATCCAAAAGTAAATAATCAGTGGATTTGACACACACCAGAAAAAGTTCTATCTTTAATTAGGTTTGTAAGAATTATAAATATTATATTGGTGGAAGAAGGAAGGTTTTACCAACTCAATTAATCCACTGTATAAAGGATTTTAAGATATTAAATAAGTAAGTACCAATGAATAAGTATGGACTGCCAACACAAACAATCCAATAACTAATTCACAGAAACAAAGAATAAATAAGAAAGTGATATATACCACAAATATTGATTATTTATTCTTAAAATCTATTTCGATATATTATTTACAATAGCTAAAGAAAGCTTCATAGAATTCCAATATCAGATTCGAGAGTGGAAACGAAAGTAGTTTTCCAAATATTGTCCATGTAAGAAGTTAAGGTAAGTATTAGGAAATAGGAGGCTAGATTAACAATATAATGACTTAGCTTTGAATTAATGAATAATAGTTTTCTTTCAGGTATCACGATCCAAGAATGAATTTCAGAGGATAGAATAAGGATCCAAGAATCTGGACTTAAGTCCCAGTACGAGAAGCCTGTTAAAAGTAATTAACAGTGTTGTTTTGTTTAAAAAAAACTTATTACCTACTCTTTATCAAGAATGAATTGGAATCATTTTGTTACATTTAATTTACATATCATTTGCTTAAAAACTCCACCCTATTCTTCTAAAAAGGGCTTGTTTTTACTTCTTGACCCAAGGTTTTTCTTGAGTGTTTCCTTATTATCTTTAAACAACTGTAAAAAGTTTAAGCGTAATTAACTTCATTAATTTCATAATTCCACGGTTGTCACATATTATCTACAGAAGTATTTCATATAAATCTAACTTATGCTAAATGAACTTGTATCACTTCGACCTAGATGATCTAAAATTCCCGCCTATAAGTCTTTCCAGAAATCAAGTCTTTTGGTATAAAAAAAATGATTAACAGAAAGTGAGTCAACAAGATATCTATCTATACTTTCTGTGACTTAAAATTCCTCAAAACATGTATTAAAATATTATAACAATACTAGAACAAAAAGAGAAACAATATTATAAATATGCATTTCCACAGGGTTTCAATAACATGAAGCATATTTAAAACTAAACACCACGGTAGTGAGATTACGAAACACATGGTGTATTTCTCTCATTTCGAGATTTTCCAAGCCATATTTAATTTCCCAAGTATCTATACATTAAGACCTGAAAGCAATATCTCCTGATATCCTCCCCACTAAACTAAACCCCCCTCCATTTTCCAAACGTCGTTCAGAGAAAGAACGGGAGTGTCGAAGGCAAGAGTGTAGTACAGACCCGTAGAGAAGGATACTCAAGGACTCTCTTAATTACTAATTATAATAATACAAAATCCAATGTTTACCAAAGAAATATTTTTACTATTATGGTTTACAATATGGGGACGGTGTTCAAAGAAGAAAGATCAGCAACGGACTTCTTTTCATCCTCAAACTCTTGAGCCCACAATATTGAAGTCATCTGCCGTTGATTCTCATTCATATCTTTCCACCTGATCCGTTCCATTGCCCATCTCAAACTTGTACGCAGTACAAGTTTGATCTGGGGATCCAGCGCGGTTTCAGGATTACACACAGATACATTAGCCGAGTTACCTGAAGCAGTTGAAGTATAACTAGGTAAATTTGAGAAAGCAGTTGATGGATAATTAGGTAAAGTAGACGAGTTACATGAAGCAGTTGAAGCGTAACTACATGAAGGTTGATACAAAGGATTACATTCAGATTGGGAATTATTAATATAAGATGAGTTACATGAAGCAGTTGAAGCGTAACTACAGGAAGGTTGAGGTTCCGGTATAGGATAATTTTGTGTATGATAATTTGAATCGGGGAAATAATTTGATGGTACTGACGATGAAAAAGCAACTTGGACGATTACCAGACTGCTGGTATTCGGGGATATTGTCCACAGAAACATTATAATTAGGAACAACATTTCTAGGAGGGAAAGGTAATAAATAATTTTGGTCCATTCTACCAGTTCCTTTATTATGACTGGAAACCATAGGACGTGTTCGTCTTTTCTCATTTGCCTTTGGTCGACTTGATAGAGGTTTGTAAGGTTCATACCTTACAGCAATTTTATTTATTTTAAACAGATGTCCAACCTTTTCCATAAAATTTACCAAAAATAGACGATTTGGGTGCAAACCGTCCAACAACATAGGAGAGTTCAATATTAGTATTTCTTTATTTAGATATTTAGCATGAGGGGTTATTGGAGTATCTTCACCATTTTTCCCAAGTTTACCATGATAAAAGTCCAGAATATCAGTTCCGCGGATAAGATTTTTATCTGTCCATGTATATTGTGATTCCCTTAAGGACTCAAACAGTTTAAAACTGTGGATGGCGTGATTTCTCATATTTTCAGGAGACAGTTCAGGATCATCTAAAGTATATTTGCTATACTTCTTCCCCCAATCGCGAATGATACGCTTTTTATTAAAAGCGTGCATATCCTGAATAGGCGGAATAAAGAGGTAAACTTTAACCTGAGGATTGATCTTTTTGGTTACTTCTGTGATTTTTTCCATTATGTCAGGTATTTTTTCCAAAGATACATCCGTCACTGGCTCAAACACCGTGGCTACATCATGGTCAACGTTCTTTAACTCCTTCCTTTGCCAGGCGGTGGTCGTTAGAGCCCATATTATGATGTTTTTGACATCCGGAGTCATTAAAGTTTGAACTCGGGATATACAAGACGAGATTTTACGTCCAGCGGCATAGTCAGCCTGCACGGCTACTCCATGTTGATTTCGGAGGTACTTCTTTTGGTTCCGAAATAAGGATATTTCAGAGGATCCGATGGCCAAAAGCAAGGGCATCTTTGAAAATGGTTTGAAAAATCAAATTCCAGGTAGTTATTCTATCAATTCTGAAAAACATCAATATATATGTCAATACATAAGCCACCACAAAATTTCCAATCCTACATAAAATACATGAACTAATATTTCCTATGCTAAGATATTATTTTTATTAAATGATAACCGTCATGAAGCGAAAAAATGAAGTAGAGTAAAACTAAATCATTTTAACCTTCTACATTTCTCAATTGTACTATTTGATTGTTGAAATCAGAAGTATCATATGATTGAGAAATTGACTGGTAAAAAAAAAACAAATTTAATTTTATAAAATTTGCTTGTAAAATAAATGAAAGGTAAATTAAAGGTATTAAACTAAACTTTCCATAGTCAGAAATATCAGCTTGGAAAATTTACCATCATTGTTCATCGAAACCACCGTCATACCTCACAGCAAAGACCTTTTTTTTTTTTTTTTTTTTTTTATGATCATTGCATACTTTATTTCGAAAATACAAACAATCTAGGAAGTCTTTTTCCTGATTATTTGTATTTCCTCATATACTCATTTACTTATCCATTGTGTCCTACGATTGCGAAGAGGGAGAATCCACTCATCCAGCCCATTGATTGATATTTTGTTCCTCTTTATTTTTCTTCAGGAACCGGAAAATCTGCATAAAGTTTACCCACTCTCCCACTGCCACAACCTGTCATCAGACAAGCTCGTTGGAGCCGGAGAACTGGTAGATATATATATGTTACAATAGGTACATATAACTATACAGTCCCATATATATATATAGTAATTATATATATTCTATATTATAAATTTCTTTGAGTACGTTTTTTCGTGAATTCTTAATCCACAATTACTAGAGAAGTTAAAACCAATACAGTATACTATGTTGCTATGCTTGTATATTATATTTAACGCATGGTTGGTTAAATAAAGTCAGGGACTTCAATTATACCAGACTATTCAGATCTGTAGTTGAATTAATTTAATCTTTTAGTCTGGCCATCATACAGAATCCAGAACCCACAATGATCATTTACATAGAATCGTTTATACTGGAGGGTTTTTTTTCAGGCACACCTAGAAAGCAACATCTCAACAAGCTTATAGATGAAGATGTTATTAAGAACAATAGTTCAGCGAAGGAAGTTTGCTTAAGAGATTACTAAAGATAGGAATAAGATTTTTTTTTTTTTGTAACTTATCGGGTTCAAGGTTTGCAAGATAAGTTATTTGGCTAAGTATTTTATATTAATTTTTTCAGTCAGTAAGCAAACAACAGAACTTTAAGTAAATTTTTTTAAATAGATGAAGCAAAGCTAACTTTTATTCTCTGTGCTTATTTACTTCACCTCAGTTAAAAATCATATGTCAATTTATAACTCAGAGAAGAAGTTATAAAAGACTGGTTCGTCTCCGGTGGCGTATATACTCCAGTGGAGTCGACATAACATTTGGGAATTCGGGAACCGACCCTCTACTCCTAGTGCTGGGAAGAACAGGCAATTGCATTTCCTCCAAGACTTCATTATCTATATGGACCAAAGTCAAATTACTATGATCCAATTGAACATTAGCGGGATCACCAATTACCTCTCCAACTATTTGAAAAGGGACAACTCTAGTTTCCGAGACAGGTGAGGAAACCATTTCAGCCGACGGGGATATATTGGAAAAATTACTATTTGGCGGGCTGAAACCATAAAACTCAGTCTTTTGGGAGCTGGAAGAACTATCCAGGCTAAAAAGGTTTGCCCCATAGTCCGGCAAATCACCCACGACATTTCTTTCCGACAGATCGTTAAAATCCTCAGAAGATACAGAAGGGGAATAGTTAGGTCGATCCAGAAAAAAGGAAGGTGGATCCGTTAGATTCAACCTAGATGTTTCCAGATTAATACTTTCCAACTGCTGTGTTTGGGAAACTATAAGACCTTCATTATTATTAGTTAATCTTACAGGAGAAAGGATGGAAGGATAGTTAAATCTAATAGGGTATTCATGTGAATACATATCAAAATAATCTAAAACAGGGGTAAGTATTTCTTCGTGGTTAACCTCCAGGGCACCACCAGGTTTATTAGGAGAACTAGTATGAATATTTATTAAATCTATCTCGGATAAACTAGAATCGGAATCCATCTCCGGCACAAACATATAATTGTAGAGTTTGATTCGTCCCGAAGAATCGGGATGGGGAATAGGAATACGAGAGGGGGGAGCAAAATTTACCTCTTGTGACCTGAGATTGTAGGACTTTGAAGTACAACCGAGGACTGACTCCTCCATACTATTATTAAGGTTTTCCTTTTTATCCCAAGAAGTGGGCTCTATTACAGGAGTTAAATGGGGCAGTTGAATATAGTCACTTACAGAGATAGGTTAAAAGTTAAGAATCCCTCAAATCAGCTTCCCCCTCCAGGGATTCATCGCAACTAGTAAACAATAAGGGGTCCGCGATGGCCTCCGACTCATAAGAATTAGCTGAATCAGTCTCAGACTCAAGATCGCTGGATTCAGGAGGATTTTCATCATCCCCATCCAACAAACTTTCCTCGTCTGAGAAAAATGCATCACTAATTTCTTATTCCGCGTCAGGTATTTACGTAGATAAACAGGGATCTCAATCCACTCTTAAGTGGGAAAAATGGACTTTTTGAGTTTTACTGGGGGGAATTATTTTCCCTTTGTATGACATAATGCCAACCTTATTCGGGTTTCAACGTCTAGCAACAGCTAAATGGTCCTCCTTTATGATTGAAATTTTAAGAGCGTACTTGGTCCAGTTCGTATATAACTTTACGAGCTACCTTTTGACCAACCTTAAAAGGTTTAAAGTTGACACTGCCTCTTTCCAATATTGTGGAAAGGGTATGCACTGGAGTATGGGATTTTGCCAATAAATAATCAGAAAGGGGACATAGTCTAATGTCACTATGATAAAGTATTAATTTAGAATTAAATATGGAAGGAAGGAAATCTTTCATCCCAAGTAGCAGGTTGTTCTAGAACTAAACATTCAGTAGTTGAATTAAACATCCGGTTTTAAAAGTTCAGAGACACGTCTACTCGAGGGTGAAAGGAGATATTCCTCCACATGTTAACTATTGTGTTTTTGTAACAGCTTGTTGGATATATCGGGAAGTAAATTCAGTGTCCATTTCTCAGTTAATATACGATTTGGAACTTTAAGGGGAGGAAAGGGAGAACTTGGTGCTCCAGTTTCCTGGACACGGTCAAGCTGGACATTGTCGGCAATCGGGAACTAAGACACCCATTTAGAATATATCATAAAGATCTATACGTATTTTATTTCCCTTAAAAGTTTCTGGAATTGAATCAAAATCCTGGCACATGAAATCAAAAGGATAACTGCCAAGATTTTAACATGGGTGGAGTTATATGGAAGAAAAGTTTTTCTTGCATCTGGCAAAGCCGGGCAACACCGAACTACATCGGAATTACCTGGTAATCCTAGGATGCCAAGAATGCTTGTTACAAACTGAAGCAGCCTTGGTCCGCCTATTGGGCAACAGAACATGGAGACCCAAACTATGTGCATTAGTAAGTCCAAGAAATCGCATATAACAAATTCCCGGACGTAGTTCTGTAATAAGATGTCATTTTCCAAGACCATTTTTTTAGAATGCTTTTGTATGGTTTAAGGCATGTTGCCAATTTATATCTGTTGTCCAATATTTTTTAAAGCTCTTCAAATAAATAATCAGAAGGGTTAACGATCATTATTTTATCGTGGATAAGAATCAGTAAATCGTTTAAATTCGTACTGACGTACCGACACATTTTTCACTGTATGTAGAGGAAGTCATTGGACTGGGTACAAGTTTGAATATGCATCGGCCCCACAGTCAATTTTTTCCTGAAGATGAATCAATTGTTTTCGGGACATGTCAGGTAATAGGTGATTATCCCTAAGAGCACAAGTACCAAGTATCAATGGGTTATCTACCATGTATTCCTGGGGTACTATGAAAAACGCCGAAGGATGAGTTACAAAACCCATATTAAACCTCAGGATTATATTTACATAATGAACGATAGGAATTCGTTCTTTATTTCCGAACCCACTGATGGCCTTTACTCCTATGTCTTCGGAAGCCAAAAGCTCTTTTGAGTTCCCTAGGAAAGGAACAATCTCGGAGCTTATTAAATTTACGCCAGCCCCACTGTCTACAAGGCAATCGTAAATGGGAGCATCATGATCATCCAACTTGACACAGACGATCAAAGGTTCGATATCCGCCTGACACAAGTTAATGGCAACGACCATGTCTTCACCAGCATAGGAATAAGGCTTATACGAAAATTTACTCTTCGGGGTTATCCCATAAAAGTTAATAGAAGAATCATTCCGGTTTCCCTTACAGAGTCATTTGCAAGGTCTTTTCCACAGATTAACTCATCTCTGTGGGGATAGTCGTTTAACTCGATTTCGGCGACGAGTTTCAGCAAACCCTCCTTTGCAACGACCTTCATAATGGGACACGTTACAGGTTTCACACGGGTCCAGAAATAAGCGTTGAGGTAATGGTTTCTCAGTTGGTTTATCTGAAGTGTTAGAGGCCTCAGAGGAATAAGAACGAGAATAAACTTTCTTTATCGCTCCCTGAATATATTCTTTAGGAGGAGTTCGTTCAGAATCACCGGATCTTGGAGGGGTGCGTTGAGAGCACCTCATTCCCGCGTGGGGACCTCTACAAAAGGGACATACTACTTTCCGGTTATTTACGGGAGATGATGGAGGGGAGTTTCTAGCTCGGCATTCGGTATTTGAATGGCCGGTTTTCTTGCAATAACTACAGACCCCCAGGTACTTATAGCATTCTTGCATCTCATGCCCTCGCTTCTCACAGTAGTCACATAAAAGATTCATCCGATCTCCCGATCCTGACCGACCCTTTCGATTGGTATTCCGATTATTCGGAACTCTGGAGTGATCATTTCGAGGGGAATTACGAACAGTGTTGTAGACCATACGACTGCTATTATTTCTTTCCTGGAGGTTGCGTTGACTGACATTAGAAATATGTTGGTTCAAGTTAACTGAAGACTTAGGTTTACGCTGAGCGACCTTCTTACTTAATACATCAGTCCATCCAGGAAGAGCAGCGTTTATCTGTATCACTGATTCAACAGACTCGTTTAAGTCTACCTCCTGGTCAGCTCGAGAATAAGTTGATGGGCCGACCTCACGAGGATTAGTTTGGGACAAGGAACTTTGAAAAACAAGGTTATCGCTGTCCAAAGAATCAGCGAAATTCACGATATTTTCCCATGAAGCTCGACTATACCCGTCCAACTCCATCATTTTAATATATTGACGGACGAACATTTCAATATTTGGAGGCAAACTACAAAGGAAAGCTGTTCTAAGGGAATCATGATCTCTCATATCATGTCCATGATATGCTTGGCTAGCCAGGCGTTCCAACCGAAGGGCAAACATGTTTGATGTTCTCAATTAGGGTATGCGGTGAAGCGGCCATGATTACTTCTGTATTGATCTTTTTTTCTTTCGATTTCCTCATCTCGAACCCAACACACAAGATTATCCGTAACCGAGAAATTATTCACGATTATCTTTTATAATTTCTCGGTAGATGTTCAAAAAATTTCCCTTCCAGCTGCCGACCAGTAGCTCTAACCATTGTGTGGGCGTTTTGGGTAGTATAAACTACAATAAGCTCAAAATCAGGCAGGTAGACCAAGAGATCTTAGTTTCCGTTTCAGTATTTGAATTTTCCAGGATCCACAACCTTAAGTTTCGAGAGTTCTTGAGTAACTGGGTAAGAGAAGCACAATGGCTTCCTCCAGCATATCAAGTCTCTTTTTGTGTGGCCCTGAATACATAGAAGGTTCGTCGTCGTCAGGAATACGACGTTCAGAATGGTGTTTGAGATATCTTGGTGATAACATCCAGATATAGACACTAGGGTCCAGTTGAATAACATCTGGTGCTCGCGGATACTTGATTTCTAATATTTGTTCTCGTTTAGGCTGTATTAATTTATTATACTTTTCGAAAAAGTCAGCCTCTCCTCTATTTACAGGGGATAGAAATTCTCTATTGCCTCTACCCATATCGGGATTTCTAAATAGAGACTTTGGTGGATTATAGTAATTTCCTGGGGATATATAATCATGACGAAGATTGGGATTAGGAAGAAGTTGAGATTTAGGAAGAAAATTATGAGTAAGTCCAGAATTAGGATTAGGAATAAGATTAGGATTAGCAATAAGATTAGGATTAGGATTATAGTTAGGATTAGAATGAAGATTAGAATTAGAAAGAATTTGGTTTTTAGAATTTTCTAACATAAGCTGGGTGGATTATGTAGAGAGGCTATTGGATCGTTGTTGAGGATTGGGGACAACTAAAGGAAGGATTATAGTTAGGATTAGAAAAAAGATTAGAATTCATTTGCAAATTATGGGAATCGAAGCCAGAGGGGATACCTTGTCCTCGATCATGAAACGTTCTGTGTTCAGCATTACTGACCGAATTTACATTAGCCTCTTTCCTTTCACTTAACACCTGTTTTTGGAGTTTAGTTAATAAAGTACTCATTTCGGTCTCAGTGAAAGGTTTATCAGAGTTGGAAACTGATTTTAAGTCAGATTTTGCAAGTGAATTTAGTAGATTGGTAACTAAGGGTATGTCAGCGTTGGCAATTTCTACCCTGTCTTTATTTTCCACATTCATTCCTACATTCAATTCTAATTTATTTTTATTTCGATCATCACGCAGACGTTGGTCTAACCGTGGATCTAATGCGATAGCTGCAAGAGATGGATCGAAGTCCACAACCTCTTGGCCATCAACACCTATGCTTGTGTCCAAGTCTTTTAGTTGAGTTTCTTCTGACATTTTTAAGTTTTAATGGAAAGTATTTCAAAAGATTTGGCAAAAGATTGGGAGGGTTATTACTAACTAACTCTCGAATCTGTTCAATGTAAGTACAAAAAAGAAGATTTCCTTGAAGATAACTAAAAAGAATCGATGATTTTCAAAAATAAATGTCGGTGTGAGCGAGAGTCACAATCCTAGTGCACGCAAGCGCAGGAACTCAAACAGAGTCCCTGTTCGGGCGCCACTTAATTTATTTATGTGGCGGAGAGGAGATACGCTGGGACCAACAATTGTACCCGACGGTGAGGTACCTCTCTCCGCTCTTTCTTGTAGATATAAAGTCGATGAATAGAATAGTACGAAAGTCAATTTATAGGAGATTTTTCAGATGTTAGGTTTATGATGTTCAAAGATAATGGTTGAGTTATCTAGTCAGCACAGCAACCACCTGACATCATCAGAGGTAATACGGAGCAGGTTAGGCTATCTCCGTAACGGAGGAAATTTGTCATTAAGGACTCCGTCGGCCTGCTGACTTGTATGACTATCTGAGAGGATTGTGATCATTAATTAACAAATTTTCTATATAAATCTTGCCCTGATGTTCAGCTTGAAGATCAGTTGTAAGTATATTATTCACTATAATTAACCAAGTTGTTACTGCACAGGTTTTGACTGAATATTAAACCAAGGTGTCACTGCACAGGTTTTGACTGAATATTAAAGTTGAAGATTAAATCTAATTATATTTCCATAGATCACAGAATAGAATGAAATAATTAATCAAAAGTAAATTTTCAGGGATTTGACACACCAGAAAAAGTTCTATCTTTAATTAGGTTTGTAAGAATTATAAATATTATATTGGTGGAATAAGGAAGGTTTTTCCAACTCAATTAATCCACTGTATAAAGGATTTTAAGATATTAAATAAGTAAGTACCAATGAATAAGTATGGACTGCCAACACAAACAATCCAATAACTAATTCACAGAAACAAAGAATAAATAAGAAAGTGATATATACCACAAATATTGATTATTTATTCTTAAAATCTATTTCGATATATTATTTACAATAGCTAAAGAAAGCTTCATAGAATTCTAATCAGATTCGAGAGTGGAAACGAAAGTAGTTTCCAAATATTGTTCATGTAAGAAGTTAAGGTAAGTATTAG
>JABUQX010088681.1:0-12500 GCA_015478945.1 Trachelipus rathkii
CCTATTCTAATTTAAAGTGAGTGATCAATAACTTAAGTAGAGAGATACAGAATATTCTTTATTTTCAATTATTTTTATTATATGGGTTTAATTACAATTTAGGCTTAGTTGTATAGCTTTAATTGTCTGTTTTAATAAGTTAAAAGTAATAGTATAGGTGGGAGCTATTATTTATATGTGAGGTAGGTATAATAATGTGACGTATTAGAATAGTGATTATATAATACGTTATATGGGTGAAATATTACAGCGTAATATTAATATAGATATATTGTAGTGAGTAAGTTTAATATAGTATATATACATATTATACAAACATCCTAAGCAATAGACTTACATTAAATTGAGAATTATTACTATTACCTGTTCAGTGTCTCCAAGTACTATTAATATTATTATAATTGTCGATATTGTATATATATATATATATATTATATATAATATATATATATAAAGCTATAGTATATATAGTATATAATATAGGCTCCTATAATACCTATCTAGATTGTATCTAGATCTAATATGTACATTATACGATACTAGTGAACAATATGCCTTCCAACAAACATCTTAATTCATACCTTACCCGATACCTATTATTCAGATATCACTATTATGAGAATATTTGTTACATAATATATCTCACTTGCTATATTGTATCTAACTAATTATTTAGTTGTACCTATACTATATAGAAGATAAAACTACTATTCTAATATCTGAGCTAACCAGAGCTATATAATACATTGTGGCTTATCTAATCATTATATATCCTCTGAGAACACATAGACTTAAGATCAATTGTGAGTTGCTATAGTGAGGCTCATCTCTAATTTTGAGGTGCTCCGATGCTTTCTCATATATGCTCTCCAACTCTTCTAAAGCTAACAAGAAACATAATCATAATATAATACTACCTACTAAATACTTATATCCACAATCATCTATTAGCTATCCTTGATTAATCTATCATCATAAAGTGCGAGTGTATTATTAAGCGAAAGCAAAATAAGAGGTACTATTATATCTATAGCACACTTTCTCCCTAATATATACCGAAAATATATTGCATATCACCTATTATATCGCTTTGTGTAACCTAATAGATTATATCTCCATCAATATATCACTATATGGATATATAAGTTGTTTTATCGTATGAAAATGGATGAGCAAATTAATTAACCATTAAGTATAGGTAAGAGTGTAATAAAACTCATACTTAATTCTCATCAAATATATACAGTTATCTAACCAATGTATTTAAAATAAACATTTCTCTAAACAAACCTACTAATAATAATAATCAGAAAAGTAATATAAAAAGACATATTCGTACCCAAATGGGCTCTAATTGATATCAACACTATTGATAATATTTATGGATCTATATATATATATTATTTTGTATATTATAACTATATAATGAACTGGTAGTGAAAGGATGGTCTGCAATTAAAATACATAATATTTATTATAACTGATATGAAGATTCAAGGTGTATTAAAATAATAGGAATATCAGAACATCTGAATCCTAAATCATGTTAATTCTTCGAAACGATATGTTTTAAAAATGTTTATCAAAATATGTAATTCATATGACTTCTTTCATAAAAGGGTAATTAGGTATGAGTTTACTAAATTTTTTACTCTCTTATTTTTCCTCAAAAGTTCCTACCAATTATCTATAACTAATAATTTAATAATAGGTGATATAATGCATCAGTAAGATATCAATCACACAACCATCTGCAAAATAAAATTCATATAATGCGAAATTTTCTATTTTGATTTTCGGTTCCAATTCTCAGTTAATTTATAATATAATAACATACTATTATAATATATATTATATACTCCGGTTATAGGCTAAAAGTATATTATAAATTGATATTAGTAATATTTTTATTAATAACTAAAAAAATACATTTCAACATATTTTATAATATACAAAATACAAAAAATATATATATAATTATTAACATACTCTCTCGATATATATATCTCGATCTAATGGAAGCCCAGAATAATAGCAGACCACGACTGAAACGGACACTTGAACGTGATGAATCTAGGAATCTAATTTATAAATATAAGTAAATTCTTAACAGTTATCTACACTTTAGCCTTAGTAAAGAAGAGTCTCCGCTTTGTCGGGATACGTAATATATAAAAATTAGCTTCATTCACTTGTTTTAATTTAATTTAATATATATAGATTAAGTAAATAAAAGTGTCTTTAAACAATCATGTATTGTAATCTTGTTCAGTTTATACATTTATGCATAGGCACTGTTTAGTGTCACAGGTTAAGACATAAAATATTTAAATAAAGTAAATCATTTATTTGCATGCACTTTCCTCTCTGAAAAGTATATATTATATATATATATATTATATGACATAATATAATAATATTATATATATTAATATAGTTATTAATATATATATATATATATACTGATAATATGTATATATTATCCTATTATTCAAAATATTCAGATTTTAAATAAATAATTTATTAGTGAGTATATATATTATAGCTATATATTAATACTATATAATATAATATATATAAAATTATATTATATATATATATTAATATATATTAATATAATATATATATTATATATTACTATATATATACTATCAGTGGAAACTACTATATAATTACACAACTATAGATTCAATATATTTGTACATAAAGAGCAGAGCTATGTTACAATAAATTCGCAATAAGTTACATATGTAGTTTCCGTAATATCACACGCTTGATTGCTAATACTTTTTGAATAATAAATAATATACATTAAATATAATTTTATATATAAAACAATAATATATATTATATTTCCGAATATTTATTATTTTCCATATGAATGAAATATATAGTATAAGTATTTAGTATATTTAATACTACCCTACTAATAAAAATAGAATATTCGTAAATATATAAATTAGTAATTATATTATTTTAATATGTACCTTTAATAAAAATCTTCTATTATATTAGATAAAAATTATATATTATAATTAGGATATAATAATTATAGACTTTGAAGCAGCTTTCACTAGGCACAAATCTATGTTTTCAAATATATTGGATATAAAAGGGTAATAATAATTATAATAATAAAACTAATAATAATAAAGTAAATAAATTACCCGTTAATATTATATTATTAATAAGTATTAGTTATTAATATAAGTTTAATATTTTTTTGAGCAATAATAATAGACTTACCTTAATATATACAAAATTATCGAAGCAAAAAGATAGCAAAAAGATGCAGAAATAAGAGAATTATAGTGAGAGATAACACAATTATAGAGGTAATTATTCTTTTAAAATATTAATAATAATAATAATATCAGGTATGAGGGATTTATGAAGTGAATCTTTCATCTCTTGAAAATTTTAAGAAATTACTTCAGAAAAATATTCTATTATACATAAAATGAAAACTTCAAAGAATAAATGAAATTCAAGTTGGGGTGAACAAAAAATCTAGACATTTCTAAAGACAAATCTTATAAATGGTGAAACAATGAAGAAGCTTTGCATTGTCAATTTATAGCACTTTGTTCAATACTCTCTTCGTAGAAACGAGAATTCTGGAAGCGTGAAGGTTACAGGAAATCGGCCAGGATTAGAACTATCAGATTAGGTTTGAAATCCGACTTTGGTGTGTTTTCTTTTCTTTCTCAACACCAGAGGTCACTTGCCATTTTTTTGTCGGGAAGTGTGTCAGTTGGCTCGTGGAGTGGGACATCTAGTGGGGGCCGAGGGAGGTGGACGCGAGGAGGGCGGCCAAATTCCGGTTAGCTTCTCTCTCCCCTCTCCAGAAGATTGGCTTCGAGTCTCCTTTATTCTGAAGAGACTCCGGTCTCTCAGGCATCAGTATGTCTTGTTGAGTTGAGAGTACAGAAAAACTTATTCATGTAATACTTGTGCGAAATGATTTGATTAGGGTGCGTGCGGTGGAGATATAGATTGGGTTTTGTTGAAACCCTGATGTCGACTGAGTATTATGTATCAAGTGGAATGGTTGAAGTGAGGTCCCTATGTGCTTAACTTTATATGGGCCGAGGGTGAGTTAGACCATCGAGAAAGTCCTTATTCTGATGTTGATGATTCTTCCTCTTATACAGATCGACCGTTCGTCAGCGCGAAGATATACCAGGTAAAAAGCTTCTTCTGCGAAAGTGGAGGAAAGCACCGGCGGCCAGTAATTCTGATGGGTTAACGACAATCGAATGAGAGTGAGAGGCGATAACGGTTGGGGAGCCTTACTGAATGAAATGGTAGTAGGGGAAGGGGGTTAAGGGGTGGTTTGTCTCTCGCTGTTGTATATTAGTTGCTAACTCAGGTGGATTGTGACAAATATGTGCAGCGATCTACTTCTTGTGTACGGAGGGGAAGCAAGTTGTTTCGTGAGAGGATAGATAATCTTTATAGTGATAATATGCTGGTTTGATCATTTGCGAATAAATGTCATATAAAATGCGTCTTGTCCATGAGCGGTGTCTTCTGTGTACTTGGATAATATTAATTCCAACCTCCAGCCTAAACTGAGTCCATACTATAACAATATTGATAAGGAAATAAGTAGGTGTTGTGCGCGTGTGGTGGAGACTATCAAAATAGTCTTTCTAGGATAACCAGTCCTTCCCTAGTTGTTCCTCCCATCCTGCATTGGCTAACAAAGTGCATATGCAGTAGGATGTAAGTATGGAATCTCATAATGTCTCCGGATCGGGTTGTTTTGATGGTGCCAAAAAAAATTCGAAATCACATATTCTTACTGTGGTGTATTTCTCCCATACTCAGCTTGCATGTTGATATCTTTTTATATATGTTAATACAGCACATGGTTGGATGTGTTCCGCTGTTATGTTAAGTGAGTATTACGTCAATCCTTTGACGAGCATTACTCACAATATCTACTGCCTCAGTGTCATTATATATAGATGCTTAATTTCCCTTAAGTTGACTTTATGCTAAAAGTACAAGTACGTAGAGCTGAAGGTAATGTGATGAATTTAGCTTATATTGGATTTGGTAAAGTATTTGATTAGTAATATTAAACCTATAAAAGTGAGTTATCTAATATGGTTAAGATGTATATGTGTATGAAATCATCATAATATTCTCACATAACACGGAGATGCAATATGGCTGGAGTAGCGGCCTTAATTAATAGATGAGGTATAGTATAAAATTATCCAAATATCCATTTCGTAAATAAAAGTACCAATATATAAGCTATATCGTTATTTATCAACTAAGGTCCATATATTAGTATGAGAAAACAGATTGAGAAGTATTATACTCAAACATTCACTATCTAGATACTATAGAAATTTATGGACCTTACAGAATAGGGTAACTTATAATACTCCAATTACCCTGGTAGTAGCTTCCTATACTACGGACTCTCATGTCAGTGCGGTAGAGTAAGTGAGGTAGTATACACATTAGTTTATCTAGTGTATGTAGATCATATTTAAAGCACTAGTGAGGCTATCACAAATCAATTTGTGTCTATATGCGCTGTACATATACTTTAGGTTAGACTAGAAAATATTGGATGGATGTATATAATATTAGAAAATATATTTAGTGCACTCTAATATATATTTATTATAATCTTTTGTGGGTCCAAATTGTGCTGTGAGTGATTTACTCATATATATTAGTATATTGTATTATATTTTATTTTCAATACTATACATGACAGTCTGCAGTTATTCATGTAAGTAAGCAACTGATCATTAGCATAGAGTGTAGTAATATATAACTATTAAATATATATTATAATTGAGAATTGTGTAATATACCTATATATATAGTGACTGGGATATTATTTTTATAGTATTAATATTAAAGATGATGTATACGTCATATTGAGAGATGTGTTAGATAGCTATTTAATATAACCAATATATAACGTTTTCCCGTAAGCAGCTATGAGACTTTTTCACGAGCAATGATAAACGTATCTAAATAATTAATAATATAATATAGGTCAGTAACGTTAATCGAATTGTACGAGTCACAGATAAGATTAATACCAGACATACTTATTTCTAATAAAAATCTTATCAGCAGGATATATAAAATAAATAACATTGGCCCGCATCAGCGTGAAAATTTAAGTGGTGAGTATGATATATTTTGATGCAAACTGTTTGTATCTAAGAAAGTTTGATATAGAAGTTTAAGGATAAAAGATTAATATAGCAGAGATATGACACGTGTGGTCGTTATAGAAATTCTTCGGTGAATATTTTTATTCAGTATTTCATGTAGTTCTTTACTCCCTTAAATGTAATTCTTGTCTGGTCTCTTAATCCATGGTTTTCTCGTCTTTGTATTCGTTAACTAATTTCGGAAACCCGAACCAGGTTAATATCGCAAAGGTGTTAAGGGATCAGAACGGGTCTCATTACAGGTGCCATTACCTTCGAGTGAGTGAGGGAGAGTAATCTAACGTCTCTTATCTTCCGTATCTGCCACCAATCCAGTATTAATTGGCCTCGGCCCCACTAAGACAGATAAGCTAAATTCCATTATTTTCGATTATATCGCTTATTTTGTCTAAGTAGCAAGGTGAGCGAGAGGAGCATAATAGTAGCCATTTCGTTCTAGGAGTAACTAAGCTTGGCGGAGTTGCCTAGGCGCGGAAACTCAATACTTTAATGGAAGAGTTTTCGCCTCCATATGGTATAATTCAAGGCGTGTTTAAATTTAATTACGCTTAAATACATAGGATCATGGGATCCAAGTTAGATAGATCCATGTTTTAAAGTTACTTTATGGTTTAAGCAGGGTGGGTTGGTAAAAACTTTGAATTCTATTGGTGTTTCTAATTTAAGCGTGAATTATTGTTCTGAGCTAAAATTTTTTCTTTGAGTTTGATTTAACAAAGGAGTAGCTTTCCATTTATTTAAGCGGGTAGTTGGTAGGGGTTTTTCAGTATTTATATGTTTCTTTGTAGATATGCATCTAACTTACTAAGTATATTTGATTGTGAATCTTACCATTATATTATCTCACTACTACACTACAATTTTTGTTCGTATTAATATGAATGATTTTTTAGTGAGGATGTTGATGAGTGTAATTCTTCCTCGCAACCCGGATAGAGCTTGTTATACTAATAATTTTTAATTATCATTGTTTAATAATAACCTAATATGAGAGAGGAGTTGGGTTTTAACGCATGTTTTAGTATTATATTATTGGTTAATTATGTTGCCAGTTTATGAGGAGTATGAGAGTGATGGGGTATAGTATTTGAATAAATATTAGAATAATCTGTAAGCTAATTTATATAATGAATAGTAAATAGTTTATATTGTTGTTGTTGTTGTTGGCTTGTTTGATTTCTATAGCTTGTTGTTGTTGTTGTTGATTTAGTTGTTATTGTTTAAGTTGTTGTTGTTGTGATTTTAAGTTTAGTTTTTACTATAAGATGTTTTTAGGTTGTATATGTTATTTAGTTTATATGAGGTTTGTTTATGATATAGTTTAGGTCGTGGGTTGGTGTGTATTCTATGTTTTTATGGGAGGGTGTTCTTTTGTTAATATACCATGTGTTCTTCGGTAGGGCATGTTTTCCAAAAAATCGGATCCCCTGCGGGAGAGAGTCATGAGGAGATAATTATAGGGATTGTGAGTATCATAGAATTTCCTCTATTGCAATTAATTAAATTCATATTAATTTGTTATTATATATAATTTGATTATATGGATTGCACTCTATTACTTTCTATTAGACATTTATTTTCCAATGAGGTGTAATATTTCACTGATAATTTATTCCTTATATTTTTTATTTTTATTACCTTTTTTTTATAATATTACTTTACAGACTCTCATATACTCCCACCCACATTTACAATATTCATATAATCCATTGCATACTAATAGGGTCATTATTCATTATTAATACTGCATATGAGAGAAACAGTTTACATCATAATGTAAGGTATATGCTGCTATTTACATTAGCTATATGTATTTTTCATATAACAAATGTATATCAATTATCATACATTAAATTTTGATTTCCATACATATTATGGCAATTCATACATGCTATTCCATACATTTCATTCACATACATATTCATTCTGTTAACTACTGGCTCTACACCTAGGCTACTAGCATAATCTTACCTGCATACATATCAACCGACTCACAGTATCATTATGCATGCAATAATACATAGCAATAGGCATACCCAATTACAATAATACAATAGGGACCATTCAAGGTATTCAGTGATATAGTGATCAATATATCATATGGAGAGAATCTGAAGAGCGGTGGCATAGTTATATGATGTTCAGTATTGTTATTCGTGTAGATACATCACTCCAGTAGCAGCTTAACTATCAACACAAATCAACATAATATTGAATGTATAAACATACTAGGTTATACTAATATTTAATACGTTTTTAATTAATATATATAAGGATTAATATATATATATAATTTAATATATTATATATTAATTATTAATATATATATATATCATAGTATATAATTACTTATAATATCTATATTATATATAATATATACTATATATATATATATATAATATATTATATATAATTATTAATAATATAGGATAATCATTATATCTTGGGAGTTATCTTATATAAAAGAGTATATTTAATACTTTTGAGCTCTATAGAGAGCAAAGCACTCCTCAATTTTAATTTAGTCCTGTAAATATGAGGAAATTAAAAAGAATACACATCTTTCTTTATATATTCTAGAAAGGAAACATAGAAGATCATATATTTCTTTTCACTTCCATTCAACTATGCTTCCATCACACAACACACAATACAGTGCATTGTGAATCAAACAGCACAATTGCGCTCTAGAGATCATTGTGGATATGCGTAGTGATATACAGGGAGACGAAATATTGGAAGATTTTTGTAAATGCATTCTCAAAATTTCTTACGATCTCGCTCTTCGTCTTCAATAAGTGAGAATTGAATTTCCTACAATTAACATAAATAAAAAGAAACTCCGAGACCAGTTCTGTTTTTCTGCGTATGAGTGAATAGGAAAAAAAGAGGAATACTCTTCTCATTTGAGCTATAGCATTTCTTTATATCGTAGTTTTTATCATCAGGACTCTTTTTTGGTTTAATTTTATTCAAAATAATTACTATTGGGTGGACTTTAAATGTTTTGAACAGTAAACACGAGTTTTTTTTTTTTAAAAATGTTGGCATAAAATTGAATAAGATAAGTACTGTTGAAGTAAGTTGACACTTGTCTCTTTAGTCGGAAGTATCTTTAGAGCGGGGATATGCTCTCCAGCTGGAGGCGGTTGGAAGAGTTAACCTGTCTTTCTACGGAAGAGCTCCCTGAAGGAGTTTGACTCAGACTGGGACTCGCTCAGAAAGAACGTTGGAAGGATTTACTCTTGCTGACACATAAACCCTACGTGCGAGATGAATCATTATGGTAAGGAGCTTTGAAAGAAGAAAAAGGTTTGAAAACAAATCTTTGAGCCCATCATTTGACAATTTCTATAAGAACATAAAGGGCTTGACCCTCTCTTGAAGACCTTTAATATAAATTAAACTTCAATCAGAAGAATTTTAGATAATTTGCCCTTCGCTAGCAGAGCTTTGGAGTAGAAGATGACTTACTGTTAAGAAGCTTGAAAGAGTTGACCTTCGATAGAAGAAATTTGAGAGTTGACCCCCCCCCCCTAGAAGAATTGTGAAAGAGTTGATACTCACTAATTGAAGACTTTTAAAACAATTAACTCCTAGTAGAAACATCGTTTATTTAATACAATCGAAATGATTTTTTCCGCTGTGTGATATCAAAATAGGACACATCAATCCATGGGTTTAAATAATAATAATAATAATAATAATAATAATAATAATAATAATAATAATAATAATAATAATAATAATAATAATAATAATAATAATAATAATGTAATTGATAAATATTAAAAATTAATTGGGGAAATTTGTGGAAGCAAGATGGATAATTGGAACTGATTTTGATTATATAGTTACAGCTTTGGGCATATATTAGTAAATGGTTTACGGTATTGTGAATTGTGAATACTAGAAATGTGATGTGGAGAAAAATTTTTTCTTACAATATTTTTATTTTAAGTGTTTATAACTTGGATACTGTTGGAATTTTTCTTATTGAATAATGTAGGTAAGAAGTTTAAGAGTAGGAGTTTATTTTGTGGAGGAGGAGGAGGAGGATGAAAGAAAGGCAAGTCAGTCAGGAATGGATTTGGCATACTAGATGACCGTGTTTTGGAATAGGAAAGTATGGGACTATGAAGAAGGTGAGGACATGGCAAAGGAAAATATGGCCTTGTAAAGAAGACTTATAATTTATTTGGAATCCGTGATGGAGACTAAAACTAAATATAAAATTTTTGGAGTTTCAATTGTAGTACTACTAATTGGGAGGTAGAAGAATCAAAATGGGTGCATAGGAGAACTAATTGGGAGGTAGAAGAATCTAAATGGGTGCATAGGAGAACTAATTGGGAGGTAGAAGAATCTAAATGGGTGCATAGGAGAACTAATTGGGAGGTAGAATCTAAATGGGTGCATAGGAGAATTAATTAGGAGGTAGAATAATCTAAATGGTGCACATGAGAACGAATTGGGAGGTAGAAGAATCTAAATGGGTTCACAGGAGAAATAATTGGGAAGTAGAATAATCTAAATGGGTGCATAGGAGAACTAATTGGGAGGTAGAAGAATCTTAATGGGTGCATAGGAGAACTAATTGGGAGGTAGAAGAATCTAAATGGGTGCATAGGAGAACTAATTGGGAGGTAGAATAATCTAAATGGGTGCATAGGAGAACTAATTGGGAGGTAGAAGAATCTAAATGGGTGCATAGGAGAACTAATTGGGAGGTAGAAGAATCTAAATGGGTGCATAGGAGAACTAATTGGGAGGTAGAATAAAAATAAATGGGGTCGGGAGATATGGATGATAAGAATCAAATTTTCTGTTTTATTTAGAAATTATTTGTGGTGAGTGTGATGATGGAATGTAAATGTTTTGTTTTATTGCTTAATATTTTACTCTAGTTCAAAGTATGAACTGTTGTCATAGGATGTGGTCAGGTTACGAAATGGGGGGGAAAAAAAATCTGTATTTAAAATGGTAGACGTATCTATATCCTGCTGTGAGGATCAAAAGAATAAAAGCAAAATATCTTATTTAAAGGTGTTATTTTCTTTGTTTGTTTCTTTTAATTTTACTTTTTTTTCCTTTTTTTCTTTATTTCCTTTCTTTTTCTTCTTTCCTCCTTTCTTTTCTTTTTCTTTCTTTCTTACTATTCTCTTGTTTCATATGATTGCTACATTACGTTTATCCAATGATCCATATATAGAGAAATATTCTAGTGAAAATTATTTATTATTATTATTATTATTATTATTATTATTATTATTATTATTATTATTATTATTATTATTATTATTATTATTATTATTATTATTATTATTATTATTATTATTACTATTATTATTATTATTATTTATTATTATTATTATTATTATTATTATTTTTTAAATGTAAATTTTTTTTTGATAATTTTGTTTTTCTTGTGCTTCCATGTTCCATCATCATCATTCTTTTCATTACCATTTCAAGTTTTAAACTAAGTTTAATATATATATATATAATATATAATATATATATATATATTATATATACTATATATCTATTATATATATATATATATATATAATATATTTATATTTTTTTATTTCTATTTTATTTTTTTATATATATATATATATATATATATATATATATATATATATATATATATATATATATATATATATATTTATATATTTATATATTTTTATATTTTTTATATATATATATATATTATATATATTATATTATATATATATATATATATTTATATATATATATATATATATAATATAGCATATATAATCTATAGAATATAATATATATTTAAAGGCATATATATATTATTATATATATATTATATATTTGGTTCGATATCAATTGATTTATGATTCCTTAGTCAATTTGCGACTGCTTTGATTGAAAATTTTGGAAGTCGTCTTACCACCAAAATATAATCGTCAAATTGTGTATTGGTTTCCACTTTCCATGTAATTCCTTTTCTTTTTTTTTTGGTTATTATAATTTTTACAAACTAAATCCCCCCTTTAAATTATATGCTTTTTATTTTTTTTTATTTTTGGTTGTTTCCTCCGCTGTCGATCGCTTTCTGCCGGCATCCTTGAATCGCGAGTTGTTCTGCGAGTGCGTGAATGTGACGTAATAAGGCTGGCTGTTTCGTCGACGTCATGCGAGAGAGGTGGATGGTGGCGATACTCCTCGCCTCGGCCGCCGTTCTCAGTAATTTGGCGAAGTCACACTCGCCTGTTTGTGCCGCTCGCTTGTAATTTGATTTAATAA
>JABUQX010088681.1:25000-33136 GCA_015478945.1 Trachelipus rathkii
TTATTTATTAGCGGTTATTTGCATTTTTAAATTTTAAAAATTAACAAAGATTTTTTATTATTATATTATTATTTATTATTATATTATTATTATTATTATTAATTATTATTATTATTATATTATTATTTATTATTATTATTATTATTTAATAGGAATTTAATTTTTCTAAAGTTCTTTCATTTCAATAATTTGATTTCGATTATTATTATAATTATGGTAATTTTATTTAAAAAAACCTCCCCCCCGGACCCGCGAGCTTTCGAGCGGGGCACCCCGCTCTGCGGGGACGGGGCGATGATATAGAGGGGGGGGCCGAAGGCCCCACCCCGATCAAAACATAAAATAATAAAATATTCATAAATCTTCTGAGCAATTGTTTCTACAAACTTTAACGTAACATTCATTCAAATTTAAACTGAAATAAATAGCCTACACACGGCCAAAAGCAGCTCATTTTTATAAGACTATAGGTGTGAAGCACAAAAAAATATATGTCAATTTCTTTTTAATTTTTCTTAATATTAATTAAATTACATTTTGAAAATCCAGTATTTACTATGTATTTAACCTCAATCATTGAAATTAGTACATTTTTTATTGATTTTCGTTCTGGAGTCAGCATCTTATAAATAGCCCATATATATAATATATATTCTTTAAAAATGTATGACATTTTATATGCTCATAGGCTTTATATATATAAAAATATATAATTTATATTATGTATATATATATATATATTATAAATAGCCATATATAATATATATATATATATATATATATATATAATATATTATATATATAAAAAAATCAAAAATTTATTTTTTTGATTTTTTTAAAAAAAATCAATTTGTGATTTTTTTGATTTTTTTGATATTTTTGATTTTTTGGATTCGTAACGTCACGCGAAATATAATTTGCAGGTTACAAATTATAAATCGCGTGACGTTACGAATCTGAAAAAATAATAAAAAAATCAAAAAAATCACATATTGATTTTTTTTAAAAAAAATCAAAAAAATCACCAAAATTGCCATCCCTGATATATATATATATCATGTGCACAAGTTATCTTCGCTTCCAACTCCAATACCACCTGCTCCAATACCGATTCTTCGAGAGACACCTCAGAATCCTCCTTACTGGCCATTTGCAAGCACAATTTATAACATCCTTAACTTCTTCAACATCCCTTTGCAAAAGGTGCTGTCTTTCTCTTATGATGAAGGGTATACACCATGGCCATTCTCTGCTCCCACCATTTGCCTGGTCCTGATCTCTCTCCAAATCTAGCTACCTCACTTTTATTAAAGGATTCATTCCTGTCTCATTCCGCAGTTCACGTTGGATTTACTCTAGTGTTTACTGACGGCTCTAAAACAGGGGACAGTGTGGGTGCGTCAGCTCTCTTTCCTGGCCTCAATCTCTCCCATACCCTCCCCCTTATGCTTCAATTTTTATGGCAGAATTAATGGCTATAATGCTTGCCCTTTCTCGAATTCTATTCCTTAACCAAGACCACTCTTATGTCATTTATTCAGATTCGCTCAACGCCCTCCCGGCGCTTAAAGCCCCTATTCTAAAAACACAATGGTATCCGCTATACAACAATTTCTTCGGCTGCTCCACTCTCGTAAGAAACAAAAATCCACTATGTTGGACCCCTCTCACGTTGGGGTAACTGGCAGCAAAGTCACTGATAGAGGGTCAAAATGACAGCCTCTTTTCGGAGCTGTTCTAGATACCTCCCGGATGCTATTCGACAAGGTCGCCTCCCATCAATTGATTATTATCCTACTCTGCGACAAGGCTTCCTATCTTGTTAGCCAGAATGTTGGACAAGTGAGCAGCGAGGGGCAGACTTAAAAATATAAAGCCGTACATTAGGGAGTGGTCTTCCTCTCACCGACGAAATCGCTTGCACTAGGTGATACTTGCACGCCTCCGTATTCGCTACACCAATATCACTCACAGCCACTATATGTTACGGGATCCTCCTACAAACCATCTGTAAATTTTGCCGTCGCCATACTCTGCCTTCTTCAGTTATTGTCCCCAACTGGACCCCATTCGCCGCCGTCATTTTCACACTTTATGGTCCATAATACCTTCTAAAAGGTTTTCCCATATCTTATCTGAATCCTCCCACTTTATGTAACACTAACTATTTTCTCTTATCTTCAAGAACTGAAAATTATATACAACATATGATTTTGTTATGTAATATTAGGACTATTTATAATATAAGGACATCTTTTTATTTAGCTTTTGATTTATTTTCGACTGAATATTCATTTCGCCACCCACTTTTTCTTTGACATTTACAATATGTATGGGCCGTGACCCACCTATGTTGCCGAGTATTCAACCCAGTGTGGCCTCTTCTCTATGGGCCTTGGTGGGTCCTGTACATAAACTAATATATATATATATATATATATATATATATATACGATATATATATATATATATATATATATATATATATATATATATATATATATATATATATATATATATATATATATATATATATGAAAAAAAGAATTCATTTTTAACTCTACTTCACTCTCAGTTTGGAAATCATCCTTCACAACCGAAATTACCGGAAGCTCATTCAAGGGAGAATGGCTACGGAAACAAAAGATCTCTGATATTTCTCAATGTCTCCTAATTGAAGTGGAAAAAATGAAAAATGTTTGTCAATATCTCAAGTAATCAATTCCTTCTTCACCTTTCTACTTATACAAGCTTCCAAGATCCCCCACAACAATATTTCTTCGAATATAGAACTTTGAACCTTCCTCTATCGTTCATATTCCTGTTCCCCTTTTCTGTGGTTTCATTGAAGGATTCACATCGTTTCTCTCTTTAAACTAATTTCTCTATGAGGTTGGATGTTCTGAGGCGTTTTCAGCACTACTAACAACCCTGGGTATTTGCTCAGTATAGGGGTGTTGTATATAGATATATGCAGGGCTCAGGAGCCGGTAATTCTTTTCTCGTCGCAAACTCCGGCTCTCACTACATTTTAAAATTTGCCGGCTCCAGTTCCAGCTCTGACGACACTTGCCCTTAACCTTATTTTTTTCTCTCATGGAATTTTTTTTTTGGCTTCGGCTCTGCAGCTTTGCTTCTATGGAGTATGCGTCATATGTTTAAGGCGGTTTAACTCTCAACTTTTTTGAAAGGTTGAATCTATTTGGTGTTCTGAGACCTTTTAAGGATTGCCACTCACCACCACAGTTGTTTTCTGTGAATAAGGGTGTCGTCCGGACTTGTACAGAGTATCCATTTCAACATGTTGTGGTTCCACTGATAACTTTTTGAAAAATTGGAATCTATATATTTTTGTTCTTATCGTCTCACCTTCATCTCAATCTCAAATATCTCATTCTAGCCGTTGAACTCTTAACTGTTAGGATGATGTGCCTTTTTCTTTATCATTTGTTTTCCTTTGAGAAGTGTTACGTGTCTTTCCCCCCCCCCCTCCATCCCCTAACACACACACACAGTTTCATCCTTTCTCTATCCATCTCTATGACCCTCAGACTTAACCACTGTGTTCCATTCCTCTATTGGCCTAGCAAAGTGTGGAACACATTTCCTGCTATGTCCTCACTTCTTTTGACCCACATACTTTCTTATACCATGTAACGAGTAATGTCTTCCTTTAATATATGAATTTGTCTAGATTTTCCATTCTCTGGTGGGTATCATTTAAGTTCCTGGCCTTTCCCACTGAGCTATAATATATACAGATTGCGGCAGAACCGATTGAGCAATTTTGAAGAGTTGTAAAAATGTAATGGGAGTACATAGAGATGACATGTTATTATACTCGAGGTTGGCAGTTCTTACCATTTTTAATCCTTAAGTTCTGAAAATAATATGTCCTCAAAATGGCCCATATTATTAGCAACACACTGATGGAGTCGATCTCTGAAGTTTTGAACAGCGCGTTCAAACATATAGCGTGGTATTGCGTTGACTTCAACAATTCGCTCCCTTAGCTCTGGTAGGGTGTGAGGGCGACTTTTAAACACCTTTTCTTTCAGATATCCACTCAGAAAGAAATCGCAAATGCTCAAATCAGGTGACCGTGCAGGCCACCCTACATCACCCCTCAGAGAGACCAAACATCCGGGAAACATTCTTCCCAAAACAGTGAGTGAGTTTCGGGCTGTGTGAGCTGTTGCCCCATCTTCTTGGAGCCACAAGTCCAACCCCAAATCCTCAGCAATCTCTTCCATTTTTGGATGCACGAAAATGTTCAGCATGGACATAACGTTTGGAATTTACGGTCACAGTTCACTCCTCCTCTTAAAGAAGTAGGGCCTATAACACCAAGACCTTGATACGGCACACCATACGTTAGTTTAGGGGAATGTAGTGGCCTTTCCTGGATAACTCGGGGTTATTTAATGCCCAGTAGCGGAAATTTGCTTATTGACAGCCCCACACAGGTGAAAATGTGCCTCGTCCGCTACTGAATTCGAAGGCTGCGCTTGACGGGGAGGGATCTGTGCAAGCATGTTGCGCAACACTAGAATCTCGGCGTTTACATAATCGTGTTTGTCTCTTCAATTCCCTGAGTCATGTCATTGATTTTATTATGAATGGAAATTAAAGTCTCTGAAACTGTCAGAGCGGAATATTCCTCAAAGCAAACAGCATCCGTCGGGCAGAACGTTGAGCGACTGCACTACTGCTGATCTTAACTCGCTGCTCCACTGGTTCTGGTGTATCTATGGATCTGCCGGCGGGTCATGTGTATCTGTTCGTAGTGTACTACCAGTTGATTCTAATTGTCTAACCCAGGACCGAAATTGTGTTCGCCTGAGGAACGGGATCGTTACGCGGAATGTGAACACGTCGCCGAAAAGCTCTTTGCGTCGCGCGATCACAGAATTGTTGTTTTCTATAAAGCGCTCGCACGTAAAGCCGCGATTTGGCACTCCCGGTCCACACCATGTTCGATTCTAAAATGGGAATGTCGCGGAAGAAAACGAACCGCGAACATTGCTCCCCCGACTCATCCCCAACAGTGAACCCCAAAAACTGCTCAAATTGTTTCACGCACCTTATATATATATATATATAAAATATAATATATATATATATATTATATATATATAATATACTATATATATATATATAAATATCATATATATAATAATATTATATTATATATAATATATATATATATATATATATATATATATATATATTATATATATATAAACAAAGAATATAATCGTATGGATAGAAAATTTTTATATATATATATATTATATATATATATTAATATATATATATATATATATATATAATTAGCGTGGGTCTTACCTATAGGGGCAAAAAATAAATTTTGAGAAAAATTTGGAGACACCCCCTAGAATTTTTCCAAATATAGTCAAGTTTATTCTCTAGAAGTTTCAACAAGATTAGTCGAAAGAAACAGGAGGCGAATATGATGAAATGTTTGTATTTTATTTCAAAATATGTGTAATTTTGACTACACCAATAATTATCATTTGCTTTTTTAGCCTTAAAATTTAGCAGATATGTCGATTTCTTAGCATCTGGATTATCGTCGTCTATATGCGGAATACATTTGCAAAAGATAAAACTGTTTGGTCATCTTATTTTTTGCCCAATATTTTGTTATTTTCCTCCATTAACTTAACTCCACGTTTCGCTACATCGCTTACAACTTTAAATCTATTTACAATTTCTAATCCTTTTATGAAGTCTACGATGCTATTCCATTCCGAAAGGATGCTACTCAAGAATCTGTTTTTATTGAAAAAGCTCAAGAATCGCTTGATTTCTGGTTAATAAAGTTTTCCATACCTTTTCCAAATGTATATATCTCAGGTCCTTGGGTGGAAATTTATTTTAATTCTTTAGGTTTTCCTCAGAAACATCGTAATTTTCCAAAGCTTCTACCATCTTTAATTTTGTTGTAACTGAAACATTTTCATCAAAATAGCTAAAATGCGTTGCTTTATGTGAAGGTACCGTAAATGGTTGCAAATTTTAGCAACGCTACCTTTCTGATTGTTCATTAAATGTCTCTTATCTAAATGAAAGGTCACCAAGAATTTCAAATGCTTGAAGCAGGAGAGTCCATGTCGCAACAAGAATGAACACATCTAGGCTTTAACATAAAGACAAACAACAAATAGACACATTTCTGATTCTACTTATTTAAAGTAGAGGATAGGATACGTACTTCAGAAAATAAAAACTTTGAGAGCCAATAAATTGTTTTAGCCATCCACCTGACATGATGAAAGGCTTCTTGAATTCTGATTGATATTCTTTGAGGGAGAATTCTATCGAGGAAAGCTAACCAACAGCACCACACATTCTTCTATAATCTCTCGAACTTGTTTTTCTAAGAGTTCAAGAAAAGAATCTAGGGAGATCCGCCGCATTTGCATATCTTTTCTTTAACAATCTCACAGATGTGATGCCTATAAGGTAAATGTAAATTATCTATTTTTGGGATCAAAATTTTCTTTAAATAATTGAAATAATAATAATAATAATAATAATAATAATAATAATAATAATAATAATAATAATAATAATAATAATAATAATAATAATAATAATAATAATAATAATAAATAATAATTAATAATAATATAAAGAATTCTGAATGAAAAAAAGCTTACCTCTCATGATTTTATCCTTTTCCACCTCATGTTCTATCCACCTCTCCTGTTTACGAATAAGCCCTGCTCTTCTTTTTCTGTCAATAAAAGTGTTCCTCAAGGTTCTTCTCTACCTTCTTCTTTGATTTAAGGAGAAACTGACGATCTTTTTCAATGGGTATAAGTTGAAGAGTGTCAGCGTGGGTGATATCAAAATGATCGTTCATTTTCTCCAGGAATTCATTTTCTCGATATTTTTGAAGCTCAGACTTCCTTTTGCAGCTCTTTACAAGCATCTTTCATTCTTTGTACTGGGCTTCCAGTTTCTCAATGCTGTTCTGACACGTTTTAGTTGGGATTCGCACTTTCTGCTAAAACACTTCTATTTCTTTTATAACTATACACTTGAGCGTAAATTTAGGTTCACTTTACGCATATTGTAAAACAGGATCCTTAAAGCCTGACCATTAGAAGGTAATTTTGAGCCAATAATTTGACTTTCCCTATGGCCCAATAAAAATAAACAGTCAGCTTGTCTCGTTTCCATGTTTGCAAAACAAAATCGCCACCTTATATCATGTAGTCAATAGAAAACTGAAGTAGACATCGAAGTTTGCAACTCATAAGTGCAACATAACCCTACTAAGCTGACTCAATGATTCGGTCACATCGACTCTTTGTGATGACTTCGACTCTCTGCGGAAGCTTTAGTGAACGACTGAACGGAATATTTTACATTATTATTATTATTATTATTATTATTATTATTATTATTATTATTATTATTATTATTATTATTATTATTATTATTATTATTATTAGAACGGAGAGTATTTGACTGAAAATAAAAAGGTAAGCAATGAGTTTTTGAGTACGGAACGATACCATACATTCACATGCTAGATAATGCTGCAAATATTCACGTGCGATGCGCCGCCATTAAATGTTGACCTATTGGGGCAAGATTTCACACATTTATTACGTTAGCCATTTCTAACAATATTACGGGGTGTCCCGTTTAAATTTCAGAACTTTAAAATTAAGGGCCACGCTAATATATATATATATATATATATATATATATATATATATATATATAATATATATATATAATATAATATATAAATATATATATATATATATATATATATATATATATATATATATATAAATATATATATATATTAAGTGAGGTCAATTATTATATATAAAAAAGTGGGATAAGTAGTCAATTCCAGGAAAGGGATTTAAATTAAATTTTTTATAAAGAACTTTGTATATATCAAAGTATTTTTACTTTATGTGTTATTATTTTAATTAACTAGCTTTTTATGGCTGGCCTTTGTCACAATTCCTATGCCTAATTTGACGTAATCAATGACGTAAGTTGTTCAGAACTGATATAGTATATATATATATATATATACTATATATATAATATATATATATATATATTATATTATATTATATA
>JABUQX010088682.1:12500-15000 GCA_015478945.1 Trachelipus rathkii
TTTGATTAGTATACATTGATGTATATTTTAGTTAGTTTTATTATATCAGTTATCTAGTATGGTATTATTTAGTATTATTAGTTATATATATATAGTGAGTGTGTTGGTTTGATATCATATGTTTGGTGTATAGTATATTATGAGTATATGAGTGATATTATTATGTGAGGTTATGTGCTGATGTAGGGGTGGTGTGTGTTGGGGGGTTGTGTATATGTGGTGATATTTTATGGTTTAGTAGCTGTATATTGAGTATATAGTTGAGGGTATTATATTGATTGAGTGTTTAGTGGTGTGGATTATAGTATATATTTGTATTATAGTTTGATTTATGTATGTGTGATTAGATGTCCGTGGATATGTTAGTAGGGTATTGATGTAAGTGAGTGTGATATTATTATGTTGAATTGGTGTGTGGGTGTATAGGTGTATTATTATATTAGTATGGTGTGATATTATAGTTATAATAGGTATGATGTTGTTTATATATATATATATATTCCATATATGTTCAAATAACGCCGAGCAGGACGATAACCAAGCCTGAAGGAGGAAGGATGCTCACATTCTTCCACACCAACAGTTCGCAAACCTGGGACCGCCTCGCTCGCTCGGCGATTGCTCTACAACTGAGCATATATTAAGTATATTATACTATATATATATATAATATATATTATTTTATTGTTAGGTTATTGTTTATTATTTGAGTGTGTTATATTTGATTAGTATTTAGGGGTAGTAGGTATAAGAGTATGTGTTTTTAGGTGAGTTAAGCTATATATATATATATATATATATATATATTGATAAAAATAGCCCTTAGGTAATTTTCATCTGCCTGGATTGAACCTGGGCCGCTAGCAGATGGCCGCAGTAAGTGCTGTTGGACGACTATACGCCACGATGGCGCTAAAGAGACGCGAGAATTGTTCGCATGTAGTGCAATATATCACCCACCAACAGGACACCACAAACGCGCTCTTCCCGTTCAACTTACTCTGGCGTAGGTCAAATACAGGAAGCACCGCACAGAGTTAATAATAACTTTATTAACCGGGAAAATATCATGTATTGATAAGATAACTGCTCATCCTTCTACAACTCACCGCAGTGTGATAGGTATTGATAAAATAACCCCTTAAGTAATTTCACTCTGCTGGGATTAAACCTGGGCCCTAGCAGATCAATACCTATCACACTGCAGTGAGGTGTTGAAGGATGAGCAGTTATCTTATCAATACATTATATTCCCCGGTTAATAAATATTTTCACTCTGTGTGGTGCTCTGTTTGACCCTACGCCCGAGTGGTGGAACGGGATAAGAGCGCTTTGTGGTTGCTGTTTGGTTGTGATAATATTCACTTACAGGAACATTTTACTACAGCGTTCTTCTTTTAGTCCATCGTGGCGTAGTCGTCAAACACTTAACGCGGCATCTGCTGGGCCCAGGTTCAATCCCAGCAGAGTAAAATTACTTAAGGGGTTATTTTTATCAATACCTATTACACTGCGGTGAGGTGTAGAAGAATGAGCAGTTATCTTATCAATATATATATATATATATATATATTATATATATATATTATATATATATCATATATATATATAGGTGAGGAGTAGATATATATATATTAATATATATATAATATATCATGTATATATATATATGCTGTATATATTTACCATCATAATACTCTTGACTGTTAGGAATATACGTCATGCAGAAGGAAGAATTTTGTAAAATTATTTCCTCGACGTCGTTCATGTTGATGTAATTTAACAGATCACTTTAAGCAATAAGCGAAAAAGACGGAGATAAAAAGATGAAAAGAAGATGAAGAAGATGAAAGAGAAGGATAAAAATGAACAGCAATAACTGAAAATGAAAATAGAAAAAGAACTAATAAAAATAATAATAATAATAATAATAATAATAATAATAATAATAATAATAATAATAATAATAATAATGAAATAATAATAATAATAATAATAATAATAATAATAATAATAATAATAATAATGATAATAATAATAATAATAATTTAATTGATTGAAATTTTTACTTAATTACACTTTCTAGTTTGATTTATTTCTGAAAATAAAATTTAGAACACGATAAATAAACTATGATTTAACTCCAGCAACTATTTTCCTCTTTATTAATAATAAAATAATAATAATAATAATAATCAATAAGAATAATAATAATAAAATAATAATAATAATAATAATTAATAAAACAGGAATAAATAGTGAATAATAATAATCAATAATAATAATAATAATAATAATATAATAATAATAATATAATAATAATAATATAATTGATAATTTTGCTTTTCCTTCAAACTATTATTATTATTATTATTATTATTATTATTATTATTATTATTATTATTATTATTATTATTATTATTATTATTATTATTATTATTATTATGTATTATTATTATTATTATTATTATTATTATATTATATTATTATTTTAATTATA
>JABUQX010088682.1:25000-35530 GCA_015478945.1 Trachelipus rathkii
AATACCTGCCATATACGCGTTTCCGCTATTGAAGCGGCTAGGGTCAAAGCGGCCTGTTGGCAAAATCCGGATAAAACCTAAATAGCAACTTTATTGCTTCTTCTCGCCTCGATTTCTCAATCATTTTTGTTACAATGTAAAGATTTTGAATCCACACACTCCTCGTAACACCATCCCCTAAACAGTCACTCTTGTTCTTACCCAATCAGCTCCTCAGTCATCGCGACGCACTCTTCTGACCAAAATACCAGCAATATATCTTCCTACAACACTCAATAAACTTAATTCCCCTATAATTTCTACATCCCTTTTCTGGCTCCTTACCTTATAGACATGAAGGGTACTATTAACGGTCTCCTTCCATCCCTTGGAACTATACCCTCTCAAACGCTTTATACACAACTGTTCCAAAGTGCAATTCAACGTCACCATTCTCGCCTCCGTCTCTTGATCATTTCAGCGTGAGCTAATTTCATCGGATAGCCTGCAGAGGTTTACGCATTCTTGCACTTTCCTCACACCTAACCCATTACGCTCCTCGCTTACTAAATAACCTATCCAAAAGAGTACCTTATGGGTCTTCTTGCACAATCAAAACCACACACATTCACCTAACACAGGTCCTCATCATCTGACTGTTAATATTGTGCCAGGATGTTCGAAGTGTTCTTTCCAGCACTCCCTCCTCCATTTCATTCGAGTTACAAAGCACCAGTCGCCGTATTCATTATTCTGAGGGGAGCAGATTCCCCTTAAATTCCCTCGAATTGCGGTTAACCTTGTCGGCGCTTGCGTCCAGAAGAGAGGCTTTGCCTATGTTTCCGTTGTGATGTTCCTCATGTCATCCTCCGCTCCAAACCTGTTGTCATGTGTCCTCTTGTTTTCCTCGCTACTATCATGACCTTTAGTGTTGTTCTGTTTGTTCCTCCTTTTTAGATTCACAAGCATCTCCTTTTGAATCTGGTCATCATTCGTGCTTTTTAGTACCTTTCAACCGACGGCTTCTTTGTTCCTTTTAACCGCTTTGCATGCACCTTCTTCATTCCGGGACGCCATTGTCGCTGTAACGATTCTTCCTTCTTATTTAGCACATCCACACGACTTCCTTTGCATTACTCAACATTGCTTCCTTGCATTTTTGCGCGCCGAGGATTTGGCTCCAGTTGTATCGATTGGTTCACATAATACAGCGTTTTAGAACCTAGCGAGCGCTCTTACATACTTAGTCTTATGTATCTTGCTCACTTACTCTCACTCTTAATGTTGTTAGCCTACTTGCCTTTCGTCATCACCTTCCTCGGGTCATCCAAGCCCTCCAATAACTTAATTTTACTATACGAACAACATAAGTAATGCCGGATAATTCCCCATTCCTAAGCGCCTACTGATATTAAGAATCCAACACAGGGTGTGGTTTGGGGGCGTGCGGGGTGTACTTCACACATCTCCTTCTGTCACGCAACACGTAAATCGAGATCATGACTTTGTCACTTCGATTACGCCATGGTCTCCATACGCACCAATCTAGGTATGATGCTGTAGGATAGCTCTTGTTGTTTAAGAAGTTAATTACTTACACCCCCATACCGGTCTCTCTTCAACAGAATCCAATCACCTTCCTGACCATATCTCATTTTCTCGGCCGCACCCCCGCCCACAAACCCACCTGTGCATACCCATGCCCTTTGTTTAATCCACCTAGGGTGCCGAACCACATTTCAGGTCCCCCCAAGCAACTATCCAAAACTGGTAAGCCTCTCTTGACTCACTCCGCGATCCAGGGAAGATCATTCAGAGTTATCGCAAAACATCGTAACTCTCGTTCAACAGTTGCTTCCCTCATGGACCATGACGTCCACAACCATATGGTATATGATATTGAGGGGGGTAGCTATAAGAATATGATAATATATATATAGTATATATTATATATATATTATTTTGACTAGTAGTATATATATATAGTATAGTATATTGATATAGGAGTACGAATATATAGTAGGTCACGTTATATATATGAGTTGCTATGATAATATTATATATATATAGTATATATATAAGTATATATAGGTGTATATTTTTTGTAGGGTATATATATAGTAAATATCCTTGATATAGTATATAATATATAGATATATAGTAGGTACGTATAGCCTATTCTGTATATATCTATATTATATATCTCAGTATTATATATATAGTATATAGTAGACTCGATGAGTGGGCGCTCAGACGCTCTCGGAGTGAGAGTCTACACTGATATCTGAATTACGATTAATATGTCATGTCACTGCTGAGTCATCACATGTGAGACGTGAGCTTAGATATATATCGCTCGAGGATTGAGTGAGTCGACATAGTATTATATATCATATAGTGATATATAAGTATATATATGGTACTATACCTATATATATATATAGTGGTGAGTGAGTGTGTTGGGAACCGGGTATATATATATAGTATATAGTATATATATATATATACCTACATGTTTATTATTATTAGTATATAATATATAGTAGAGTGAGTCTATAATATATTAGAGTAGCATACACATGATAGATAATATAGGTATATAGTATATATCATATATAGTAGTAGGGTATATATAGTAGTATATAGTCATAAGCGGTCTACTATATACGTATATATAATGTAGTATATGAGTATATACTATATATATATAATTATATATAGCTACTGTATTATTTTATTATTATCTAAGTATCTATCAGTATGATCATAATATATATATATATATAGTATATATATATAGTGATATACGTATTCATATATTAGTAGTATATTATACTAGCAATTAAATAAGATAAGTATATAGGTAGTATATATAGTATATATTATATATATCGTATTTAGGCTTAGTAGAGTGTATTTCATTACAGACGCAAAAATGGTTATTGTTTTCAATTCAGAGTATCTCAAAAAACGGTAAGCAATAGCTACAGGAAGAGAGGAGAGTAGCTTGCTTGAATGGCTGGTCCATTTTTAGTTGCGGAAGATGTAAAAAAAAGAGTTAAGAAAAAAATTAAGAGAAAAAGATACCGAATAGGAAAATAAATAAAAATCATATCTCAAAAACTACAATAGCATCAAAGAAAAGGAATAATTTTGGAATTCTTTACCCTACGGCAATCCGCAGTGTGAGGAAAATGTAAAGAAAAAATAAATAGATAAACGTAATAACTTAGGATGAGGATAAATATGCTAGCTTTTTTTAAGAGCAGGGGGCATAATATATAATATATACATAATATATAGTATATATATATATATATATAGTATTAGTATATCATATATATATACTATATATATCTATAAATCTATATATATATATGGTATATTTATATATATGATAATAATATATATATAGTGTATAATATAATAATATATAAAGTATATATATGTATATATATAGGTATATATGTATGATAGTGTATAGAATATATGATAGTATTAGTTAGTATGATGATATATATATATATATAGTAGTATCAGTATATATATATATTAGATAGTATATATATATATGTGTATATAGTAGATTTGTGTAGAAGGTATAGCAAGGCGTGCAATGTAGGGGGCCTGTCGAGCCGAGCGGGGAACACAGGGCGGGGGACGTTTTGTCCAGCGTACCGCCGTAGGGGAGCGTGCGGGGAATTACCGCCCGCGACAGGAGTGGTTGGAGCCCAAATAGCCAAAGAGCGGGGGTTCCGGAGACGCTCCACGCGGAGGGGGGGAATGTAGTCTAACCCCTTAGTAAAAAAAGAAGCCAATTTAAGGTAGAAAGCTCTATATTACTGTTTAACGAGTCATACGCAATAAAGGTCTCTAAGATAATGCTCTGTACATCATATTACTATTTGATAATTATGTGAACAGTAATATTTTTCGTTTTATTTTTTATTTTTTTACATTTTCCCTATCTAAAAGTTTTAGAAGGGATTCCAAAAATTGCTATTCGCTTTTCGCTGGTAGCTTGTAGTTGTTTGAGATTTTTCTTTTATTTATGTTATTTTTTATTAATTATTTTTTTTTTACATGTTCCGCACTTAAAATTGGCACCAGCGAAGTGTCCACAATGTAGATTCCTTTTTTCGCCTGTAGCTATTGGTAGGTTTTTGGAGAATGCTGAGAAAATGGAAGATGAAGAGAGATTTTTGACCTGTTTAGATACGAAATACAGTCTTTGCCCGATAGTATATTAATATATAGTTATATAGTAGTATTATATCTATTAGGTATATTAGTAGTATATAGGTATGGATTATACGTAGTATAGGGTATATATCATATAGTATTATTATTATATAGGTTATCATAGTTTATATCAATTATGATATATTATATAATAGATAGGTAACCTATATATATATAGTATATAGGTATTTAAGTATATATATATATACTATATAATATATATGTAGGGATGATATTATATATCAGTATATAATTTGGTTTTAAGTGCATCGGTATTTTAATATCATATTAGTATAGTAGTATAGGTTATATATATATATATATATTAGTATAGGTATATTATTAGTAGGTGTAGGGGGGATTGTCATGATATATATATAGGGTAGTATATATCTATAGAGGTAGTATATAGCGGTGAGTGAGAGGTGAGTGAGTGATAGTGAGTATACTGAGGTGTAATATAGTATATATATATATATATACTACATATATTATATATATAACTTCTTCCTATTTTATTCTTTTCGTTTTCTTTTTCAGTAGATGATAAGACAGAAGAGAGAGAGAGAGAGAGAGAGAGAGAGAGAGAGAGAGAGAGAGAGAGAGAGAGAGAGAGAGAGAGAGAGAGAGAGAGAGAGAGGAGAGAGAGAAGAGAGAGAGAGAGAGAAAGAGAGAGAGAGAGAGAGGAAGAGACGAGAGAGAGAGAAAGAAAGAAAATAAGAACCTTTTCGACTTTAAAATATTATAGAATATTTTTTTTAATTACTGATGCAAAAAAGATGAACTTTGTTTCGTATGAATTGCTTTCTGTACTTTCGAGTCCTGCATTCCGCTGACCTTTCCTGATCAATTTTAGATACGTCAAAACTAACATGTCTTCACACTGACACTATGAAAAATATAAACTCCTTTTTGTTTCTTTTTTCTTTTCTTTTCTGACTTGACTTTCTAAAGAAATATTAACATCTCTTTGTTTTGAAAGGGTTATTTATAGCTTATTTTTATTATTATTTTATTATTATTATTATTATATTATGTATTATGCTATTACTTATTATTGATTAGTTATTTATATTATTATTATATTATTGATTATTATTATTATTATTGATTATTATCTATTATATATTATTATTAAGTATTTAATACTTATTATTATTATTATATTAATTATATTATTTTCCTATTATTAATTAATTATTATTATTATTATTATTAATTATTATTAATTAATAATATTATTATTATTATTATTATTATTATTATTATTATTATTATTATTATTATTATTATTATTATTATTATTATTATTATTATTATTATTATTATTATTATTATTATTATTATTATTATTATTATTATTATTATTATTATTATTATTATTATTATTATTTATTATTAATATTAAAATATATAATCATTGTTAGCATAATTTCTTATTAATAATATATTTATTATAATTATCATAATTATATTAATATCATTATTATTATATATTATCATTATTAATTATGATTATATTATTAATTATAATCTATATCATTAACCTTATTATTATTTATCATTATTATTAATGATATTGTTTGACAGTAGCGTTCTGCTAATAATAAGCTTTAATTGTAAGGCAATACATACAGAAATTAATGTCTTCAAGTAAATTACAATATTAAATGTTTTTTATTAATTATGTCTTGAAGAATTCATTTAATATATTGCTATAAAAAATGTCTTACTGCGAAATAGGTTCGATTTTATGGTTGGTGTTAGTTTAATTCATATTCTTTTACATGAGAATCGAAATGTTGATCATACTCAATAAGAATTTTTTTAAATTATATCGTCAGAGCCTATCTCTTAAACTTTCAAAGTTATTATTATTATTATTATTATTATTATTATATTATTATTATTATTAGTATTTTATGATTATTATGTATTATTATTATTATTAATTATTATTATTATTATACTATTATTATTATTAGCTTTTATTATTATTATTATTATTATTATTATTATTATTATTATTATTATTATTATTATTATTATTATTATTATTATTATTATTATTATTATTATTATTATTATCATTTATTATTATTATTATTATTATTATTATTATTATTATTATAGTATATGATAAAATTATTATATTATTATTATATATTATTATTATTATTATTATTATGTATTATGATTTTATTAATATTGATTAAGTAATTATCTATTATTCATTATTATTTCATTAATATTATATTATTATTATTATTATTATCTATTATTAATTTATTTTTATTATTACTTTTTATATATCTATTATTATTATTATATTTTATTATTATTAATTATGATATTATTATTATTATTATTATTATTATTATTATATTTATCTATTATTCATTATTATTATTATTTTTAATTATTATTTTTATTATTATTATTATTATTAATTAATTATTATTAATTAATTTACTATTATACTATATTAATTATTGTTATAATTGTGCTGATTCACTCTTAGAAATATTATTTTATATATTATTATTATATTATTATTATTATTATTTATTATTATTATTTATTATTCATTATCTATTATTATTATATTATTATTATCTATTATATTCTATATATTATTATTATTATTAATTATTATTAATTATATTATTAATTATTAAATATTTTATTATTATATTATATTATTTCTATTAATTATTATTATTGATTATTATGATTATTTTACTTGATTATTATTATTATATTCATTATTAATATTACATTATATATTATATTATTATTATTATTATTATTCTATTATGTAGTTATTATTATATATTACTTAATTCATTATTATTATTATTATTATTATTATTAATTACTTATTATTAAACTATTTAATAATAATTGATTAGAAAGAACCGGTTTGTGAATTAATTAATCCATTAATATTTATCGGATGAAAATCGATGAATTTCACTAAATAATCAATTATTTTACACTTATTTTAAACATGTATAGTATACATGTTACATATTTGGATATATGTAATATTTTTAAAATTATTTGGAAATATATTAAAAATGTAAATCATTTTACATAATTTTCTTATCTTAATAATATTTTATTATAATTTTATAGTTATATTTATTATATATTATAATAATATTTTCATACATTAATAATATTACAATAATTAAAGGTATAAATGATTAAATATTATTTGTGAAAAGAATATTTCAAATGTTAATATCAATGGTTTTTAAGAATAGTATCAAAATAGTATTAAAAATGTAAAAATAGTTAAAATGTAGTATACTTATTAAAATATAGTATATTCATTTGCCAATAAAATTTTAATTTTTTACATTTTTTATTTCTGTAGAAAATTTTAGACCATATATAAAATATAAGTATTATGCATTTATTTAGCTTGCGCTGAAAACTGGGAACACCCCTCAATTATATTACTATTTATTATCTTATTTCTTTAATTAATTACTCAAGATAAAAAAAAATGTTTATTAATTTTAAACGTCTAAAAAAAAATTATGCTAGAAGAAATTATAATAAAAATGAAGGTTGAGTAGATCTCAGAAATATTACACTTATAAATATGCCAAATATATATAATATATATATATATATATATATTATATATATATATTATATATTTATATATATATATAATTATATATTAAATATATATAGTAAATATATAATATAATACATAAAGATATATATATATAATATATATATTATATACTATATAGAATAGGCCTGTTTTGATTTTTTTTAGGAATAAGAAAGAATCTTTAGTACAAAATCATTTTATTATGTAAATAAATTATAATACCCCAAAATCCCGGCCATTAATTAATATATACAATATATTAGCATACAAAAATAAATTTATAGAAATGTAAAATGCATGGTATAAATAGATAAGTACTTAACCAATATTCCAGAAATACCCAAAAATGTTCTTTATGCAAAGGTCAAATAAAGAACTTTTCAAGTTTTCTGGTCTGTTGGTTAATAGAAACTTACATCTTATTATCATTAATGCGCTTTCTAAAAAATATTCTTACCCTATTTCTGCCTGTCTGTCTATTTGCCTGTTTGTCTATGTGTCTGTCTTTAAGTCTGTCTGTTTGTCTTTAAGTCTCTCTCTCTCTCTCTCTCTCTCTCTCTATCTCTCTCTCTCTCTCCTCTCTCTCTCTTCTCTCTCTCTCTCTCTCTCTCTCTCTCTCTCTCTCTCTCTCTCTCTCTCTCTCTCTCTCTCTCTTCCACACATTGAATCAATTCATTTCTATTGATCACACATTAATTAAGTGCAAAGAATACAATAATTATAAAATAATTATTGTAATTATAATATTAATGGTATAACTAAATTATAATAATTATAAAGGAATTTAATTATAATAATTATTATTACTATAATTATACTTATGCCTTTACTAAATACACACTCATAATAATTACACGTTAAGCTAATTCTTTATTTCAGAATTTATCTATATAGAAAAAACATAAATTTAGAAACCACCAACTTCAAAACAATTATTATATTATTATTATTATTATTATTTTTATTATTATTATTATTATTATTATTATTATTATTATTATTATTATTATTATCTATTATATTTATTATTATTAATTAGGATTATTATTATATTATTATTAATTATTATTACGTATTATTATTATTATTTTTATTATTATTATTATTATTATTATTATTATTATTATTATTATTATTATTATTATTATTATTATTATTATTATTATTATTATTATTATTATTATTATGTTGAATAAAAAGAAAATGAAATAAATAATGTTCTCTTCAGTTTTCTAATGTTATTTAAATATATTAACTACTGGTTACTATAATAAAGGAGTATTTATTTTAAATATTATACTAAAAATAATATTAATAATATAAACTTTATATTTGTAAACATGTTGTTCTCTGGCTCAGTTTTTCCTGTTTTTAAGTAATATAATAATAGTTTCTAATAATAATATATTAATATTTTCTAATTATATTTATTATTAATTATAACTAATAATTATAATTTTTATTTAGGAATTTCTCAGTATGGCGCCTCAATTGAGCATGCAATCACTGAAAAAATTGTATATATATATATATATTATAATAAATATATATATTATATTATTAATATATATAAATATAATATAATATATATATATATATATATCATAATATATCTATATACATATCTATAAGCAATATATATATGTATATATAATATAATATATATTCATATATATATTTATACTAGTATCTACTATACTATCTTAATATAATATATATATATATATAATTATATATAATATATAATAATACTATATGCACACGTTTATTGTGTTTCTAAACATAGGGGTAGGCAGGGTAGTAGCTCCTACCCAATATTTTTTAGTCTTTTAATAAATAAATTAAATTTTAAGTAAAATAAAATTAATTAGAATTTTATGAAAGTGTAAAAAAAATGATTTAATAAAATAAATTAAAGAAAATAAAAATACTCTTAGTAATAACAATTAATAATAATGTAAATTCGATCTTGGCAATTTTCCTTTCCTTACCCTGTTTCCTAAGAGTAATGAAAGCGTGGCGTCACGGGTATGAATCTTCATAATTCATATAAAAATATATACGGAAAAGCCAAGGCGTCATTATCCTTGCTAGTTGAGTCGAAAAAATAAAGCAAATTTCGCAGTACGAAACTTTCGCTCACACAGTGAAATCGTACGAAAAACATTTAAATGAAAGGTTTCTAAAGCTCTCTCTCTCTCTCTCCTCTCTCTCTCTCATCTCTCTCTCTCTCTCCTCATCTCTCTCTTCTCTCTCTCTCTCTCTCAAAACAAAAATCTATTGAACAAGACAAAGTTAAAACTACCTTTCTGTCGTTTGTATCTCAAGGAACAATACTACCTATCTACTCTAACCCCATCTACTCTTATCTATCTATCAAGTACGATATTTTCACTTATGGCTGACAGCACCTGAAACACTAAATGTTTCCTATTATAAAAAAGCCATCATACTTCTGCTGAGTTTAAGTTTTGGAAATAGGAGGCAAGTGCGAAGGTTCTCCTGGTCTTTTCATTGGAATATTCACGCGCGCATGTAAACATTTCTTATTATTAAGTGTTGTTTTAAACTTTATTTTCTTGAATTTATTCTCTCAAAATTCGGAGTAGGACTATGTCAGGCTTTGAGTCAATCTTATGCATATCAGATACAACATAAATAAACAGAGCTTATCAAAG
>JABUQX010088683.1:0-31218 GCA_015478945.1 Trachelipus rathkii
TAATAATTATATATTATTATTTTATACATCTTAGAATCTAGATTTTTATTGTTTCTATTTCGTTTTTTCAACTTTTTTTTCCATATATAAGAATTTCTACATATATATATTTATATATATTATATATGTATATATAATATATATACTTATATAATATAATATATATATATATAATATATAATTATATAGCTTCAAGGGGGGGGCGGGAACTTTGCAACATTCTTAATTATTCCAAACCTAAAATAATATTTGTTGAGATTGAAAACCTATGATACTTTCTTTAAATCTTATGGAAACAAAACAAACAAACAAAACTGTTCGTTTTTTTTTACGTTTATGAATGAATAGGAATTTGAAGTTTTCCTGAATTTCCACAAAACTGCCATTAAAATCTTTAATTTTCAGGATATTTCAATTTTTCACTAAAATACTCCAATTAGCCCGCGTGTAATAATTTTGTTAGAAACCTTATTTGAAAATTGTTTTTTAAAAAAAAAATTTTACAATCTCTGAAAAGTACTTTAAAAATTTCGTTAAAGGATATTGTCACACCATGGCGAACACCTTACTTCTCCAAAATATTATATAAAGTAGTTTGTTTACACGTTATATGTGCAGCTTGTACCAATTTGCGAGAAAATCTGTTCGTTTTTTTTTTAATGAATCTTTTTATACCTCATGTTAAGGAAAAAATGACAATGCTAAGAAAGCCACACGAAAATAAACATTTGAAATTTTCATTTTTTAGACGGCAAAAAAACTTATTCTTTAATATATATAATATATTATATAATATATATTATATATACTATATTATTAATATTATATATTTATATATATATTATATAACAATTCTATCTATATATTTATATATATATATTATATAAATATATTTTATATATAATATATATATACAAATATAATATATTATATATTTATTAATTATTATATATTAATATATATATATATATATAATTATTATATATATAATATATATATATATAATCTAATAATAATATATATATATTTATAGTTCAAGCAACTTCATATTATTTAATAAGTACATTTCAAAGCAGTAATGCAAAGCAGGTGACTTGAAAACTGTTCGAGATGTTCTTTTTGGAGAAGGCGGATCACTATACTTAGCCTCCTGTTACTGTACTAACGGCAGACGCTCTTGCGATGTTTCGTGTCTGGCGTGAGTAATATTTTTTTCGTTTATTATTGCAAATCTCGCAACGAGCATGTGTTGCACGCTATCTGTCCGCGATCCTTACTTTTTCGGCTCCTGTACCCATTTGCAGCACCCTGAAAAAATGCCGTATGTAGCCCAAGAGGGTTCAACACCTTCTGAGAATTTTAACAGTAGTAGTCCAGCATTGATATCGAAGCAGGAGATTTGGACCATTTCCGAGATGCTCTCTTTTTGGTGAAGAAGGACGACTATGTAGACCTCATTTACATATTGTCTAACGTCAACGTGTTGTTGATGGTTCAATGCCTGAGCGAATGATATTTTTTTCGACTTTTATTGCAAATTTTCGCAACAGCCATATTGTCCCATGTCGGCTTCTGACTTGGTCAGGTGCTCCTCTGTAAACATGAACACCGCTGTAGAAGCCTCGTATCCCCCAGCAGGTTTCCATACCAGTTCTGTTCGTGATTAAATAAAGTATTACGGTTTCAAGCAATATGATATCGAAGCAGGAATTTGAAACTTCGAATGTCTTCTTTTCTAGGAGTGTGGATCGACTAGTGGTAGAACACCTCTACATTGTCTAACGACGACGCATTTGTCGATGATTTGAGTCCTGTCGCGAGGTGAAATATTTTCGTCTTACTATTGCAAATTTGTCCAGACACAGCATCTTGTGCCATGTCGAGTTCCTACTTGTGGTTGCTGCTGTACCAGGAGCACCCAGAGATGCGGGTAGCACCCAGCATAGATCCTATCACCTTCTGGGATTTAAGTAATGTCGGTTCAAACAGTGATATTGAAGCATGAGATTTGAGAACTTCCGAGATTCTTTTTTCTAGAGCGGATGACTAGTGGTATAGCGCTCCTGTTATAAATGTCTATGTCGATAGTTCGATCTGGCTTGAAGCGAATTTTTTTTTTCGTTCATGCCAAATTGTCGTAAGAAGCAGTATGTGCGCCAATTGCGTTCCTTGACCTTTGTCGGTTTTGCTGTCTACCCATAAGCACCTGAAGAATGCCGCGTACCAGAAGTGGTATTCCCAACCATCCTCTGGATTTTAATTAATTTCGCGTTCAAAGCAGTTGAAATCGAAGCAAAACTTTGAAAACTTAAAGAGTACTATTTTTTTTCGGGTCTGACTCGCACTATTTTAATCTTGGTATGCTACAGCGACCTGGTCCGATGGTTCGAATCTCGCCGCGAGTATATTTTTTCTTCGTCTTATTAGCAATTTTGTTGCAAAACAAGCATGTTTGCCCATTTCACGATGGCTCTGACTTTGATTGTGCTCCTGTAACACGGGAGCAAACTAGATAATGCGTTGCCCACAGGGTTTCCAACACCTTTATGATTCTAAAATTACGTTTCAAAGCATGTTCGAAGGAGAAGACTGAAAACGTCCGATACCTTCTTTTCTGGTGGCAGATCGCATAGTGTAGATCCTCCTGTATCTTGTCTAACGAGACCTGTCTGTCGATGGTCTCGATCCTGCGGCGAGTGAAATTTCATCTCTATTATGACAATTTACCGCAACAAAGCATCTCGTGCCCATGTCGCGGGACTTGACCATTTGTTACTCTGTAGCGTACCAGGCAGCAACCTATCAAATGAAATCGTGTATCCCTACAAATTCTAATCTATCTTATATCTGTACTCTTATTCCAGACCCAGTCTCACTTACCAACGATTAGCAACATGTAAATAAGCATACCGTCATGTAAACCCTAGGCACTCAAGACATATCCTTTGCATTTACTACCCCTAATTGCCAGCCATTCCTTCATTCACAACTTTCTACTACATTCTGGCATCATCCGCTCCCTTTTCTTCAAATATATATCCTGATCAGACACTTGTTCCAGCTGTCACCATCTAACATACTTTACCAGAGAAACTATTTTCACTCAAAACCAGAACCTTACTCTTATCTACGTTTTACTTTCAAACCCCTCCTTTTACACACCTCCAGGGTGTGTATCAATCCTCTCAAACTTATTCAGATTCGCCACTAAACCTATCAATCCGCATTTAAAAAGTAGGACCCTCCCTCTTCATTCTCCATTACATAACACCATCCTTGTACCTCACCCCACTCTGATTTTTCCATAACCCAATTCATATATTATTATATTTATTATTAATATATATCTTACATTAATATATATATAATATATATATATATATATATCATATATTATTTATTTATTTTAATTCTATAAAGATATATATAATATAATATAATATATCATATATATATTATATATAATATATATGAATATATTATATAAATATATAATATTATATATATATATATATAATATATACCGGTATATTACACTATATATTATATATCTATATATATAATATAATAATATTATATATATATATATTTATATATAATATATAATTAATATATATATATATATATATATATTATTATATATAGTATATATTTATATATTATACTATATATATATACTATATTATATAGTATTATATATATATATATATATACTATAGTTATATATTATATAATAGATAATAGATACTATATTTATTTAATTATAGATATATATATATATATATATATATAATATAATTATATTAATTAATTATAATATATAATAATATATAATATATATCATATTATATATATATATATATACTATTATTATATATATATATATATAATCATATATATATTCTTTTTCAATTGAATCAATCAACAATCTTCCTTTCATCCAAATGAAAAATAATTAATTACTTTTTCTCCGCTCGCACTCCGCTCCACCAGGCTCCGCTCCGGCTCCGGCTTCCACTCCACAATTAGTTTCCTGACACTTGTTTTAAATACCAATATTTTTTCTTACAAAGTGTAAAGAGCAAATAATATTTTGAAAAAATTTATGCCAAGAATCTGTTCCGCTTTCATACTCCGGCTGCGGCTCCAGGTCCGGCGCTGGATCCGACTAAGATTCTGCACTATTTGAAATATGTTCAGTACGTCTTCTAGCAATAAACTTTTCACCAAAAAATATTTATAGGAACAAAATTATACCCAGAATCCAGCTCCGTTTCCGACTCCGGATCCGGAACTCCAACTAAGGTATTTGCACTATTTGACATTGTTCAGCACGTCTTCGCCATAAATTTATTCTATTAAAAAAATTTTTCAAAAAATTTTTATAGGACATGATCCCTCTACTCCTTGCTCCGTCGGATCCGATCCGGATTCGACTGAGTGTCAATTACTTAAAATAAAGCGTTGTGATAGCAGAGTGCTAATGAAACGCTCAGAACGTTCAAATTCAAAAAGTACGCGTTTCGCGCGGCAACTACAAATGCAAAATGAAACTAATTACCGTTTAAAAGTAAACACATATACTGCCAAGCTTAATGCTTATTATACAGTAAAATATTCTTGAAATAAATAGTAAACTGACTGTTAAATATCCTTTACAATGACTACATCCCGGACAGGCCTCCAATAAATTGTGACGGTTTAATATTATAATAACATTTACAGATTGTACACAGACATGAAACTCTTTTATTATAATAACCTGGAAAATTTTTCAGTAATTTTCTGGTCACGATGATAAATTCTGAAAAGGTCAGTTCATTCTTGTTGCTATTCTATTTCATTACTAATTACTTAAAATTGCTTAATAAAGATTATTTTTTAAAGAAAAATTTGAAATACATATAAAAATATATTAGAAATAGCTCCGAACACCGAGCTCCACATCCGCTCCTACACCGGCTCGAGCTCGACTTCGGTCTTCGATCTGACTAAGGTTTCTTGCACTATTTGAAAAATGTTATAAGCAAGTCTTCTCGGAATATAATTAGATTCATCTACGAATTATTCTCTTGAAAAGAAAATTCTATACCCAGCGACCTCGACCCGAATCCGGATCCGGATCCGGATCCGGACCTGACTAAAGTTCGCAAACTTTTGATAAATTTTCAGTGCGTCTGCTAGGCCTTAAACATTTTCACCTACAAAATATTTTTGAAAAAATTCATACCCAGGTCCGGTCCCGGCCTCCGGCTCCGGATCTCCGGCTCGGCTCCGACCTTCGCTCCGGCTTCGCCTCCACTTCACCTTCTGGCTCGATCTGACTGAAGGTCTGCACTATTGAAAATATTAGCATATTTTGGCCAATAAATTTTCATTAAAAAAATATTCTTCAGAACAATTTAAAGATATTTGCACAGGCTCTAACTCTATGCTCCGACTGTGACTCTCGGCTCCGGACTCGCGATCCGATCACTAAGAGATTCTGCACTATTTGAACCTGGTTCAGCACGTCTTCTGGCAACAAATTTCTCATTTCAAAACAATTTTCCTAAAAATAAAACTTCTCCAGAATCCGGCTCGGAATCCGGCTCCGCTCCGATCGATTCAACTAAGGTTTCTGTAATATTCGAAAATTGTTCAGCACTTCTAGGCAATAAATTTTTCACCTAAAAAATTTTCAGAAAAAAAATCCAACTACGCACCGGGCTCTTACTTCTGGCTCCCACTTTACGACTCCGCTCCGACTCCGATCCGGATCCGACTAAGGTTCTGCACTATTTGAAAAATTGTTCAGTACGTCTTCTGCCATTAGGTGTTCACCTAGATCCACATGTGCAAAAAAAAAATTCTACCCAGGCGACTGCACCTTATGCGGCCTCCGGCTCCGGCTCCGGCTCCGTGCTCCGACTTCACCTTCGGCTCCGATATCTGACTAGCATCCGGTTACTATTTGAAAATTGTTCAGTACGTCTTCTGGCATCAAATTTTTCATCTAAATATACTTTAAAAAAAAGAACATCATACCCGGATCCGGACTCCGGCTCCGGCTCCGGCTCGGCCTCGGCTCCGGCTCTGTTCCGCTCCAGCTTCCAACTTCGCTCAAGCTCCGATCGAATAAGGTTTCCTGCACTATTTGAAAATTGTTCATCGATTCTCTACAAAAATATTCTTCGAAAAAAAAATCATACTCCGGCTCCGCTCTTCCGGCTCCGACATCCGGCTCCTGCTCTGACTTCGATCCGGATCCGGATCCGACAAATGTTTCTACACTATTTAATTGCACACATCTTACTCAATAAATTTTTAATCAAAAAAAATTTTATTTCATGAAAAAAATATATCTCCGCTCCGGCCGGCTCGTTTTTTACGCACTTAGGCTCCGGCTCCGCTCCGGTTTTGAAAACCTCGTGTAAGTCTGAAAAATGAGATTGCCTGAAAATGAAAAAAAAATTAATTATTTTAATAATTATAATAAACATTAATTTTATAATTCTTAATAATTACAATTTTGACTGGATTGAAATTTTTTAGTTCGACCACTCTCTAAAAAATGTCCTGTATCTAAAAAACTATTCAGAATTTTTAAAAACAATAATTACACCATGATGTTCAGGAGCAATTTCTAAATTAGATAATAAAAAAAAACATATTGTGAAAATTTTGACTTTGCTTTCAAAAAGACAGCTGGTCTAGTATTAGATCTCCCCTTAATTTTAATTCCGCAAGCAAAAAAAAAAACTAATCCAGTCGAATATTTTATTGGAATTAGGCGCTACCATTATATTAGAATCTTAACGACTAGTTTGAAAATTCATTCTTTGTACAACCATGAACCAAACCATGCCATTTGGCAATTTCAATAGATTTAATAGCACGCTTGCTTTTCTTGTCCCCACAATTTTATCTAAAATGCGTGTTCTTATTTACTGATTTTTATGACCGTCTATGCCTTTTTTTCATCAAAATAGATGGCATTTGACCTCTTTTACTTACATAAATTGTAGTTCCCTCTGATATTGAACTTGTGGCACACTTGAACAAACAATCGGATCAGTAATATGGTTCAAACTTTATATTCGTCGGTGTGTAAATGAGTTGTCAGCGTAAGTTTAGAAATCAAAGTAAGAGATTGTATTGATATATGCAAAAACGATTGCAGTTTGCTAGTTTTTTTAGCATTTGTTTTATTTTGCACAACATTGTACACAGTTACAACAAAGTATCCAATGACGTATAGATTAGTTCAAAAACATTTTGATAGATTGGTTTAATTTTTCCCGTAGAAGATTATATTATAATAATATATTATATATATATATATATATATATATATATTATATATATAAATAATAATATATCTTATTCAATTATCTATTTTCATTTACATTATATATATATATTATATAAATTTAATATATTCTATATATTCTATAATTCTAATTCGCAGCTTACATAAACATGTATCAGGAAAAGTTAGCAGCTACGTTTCAGGTTTAACGTGAGTCAACGAACCCCTAAATGCAGTATTTACCCTTTTTAGCGGGACTCGGAAGCGATGTGGCGAACGGATGGGGCGACGTTTCATTACCCCGAGGGGATGGTCGGAAGGAACCCCCTTCTCCAAAGACCTAAATTCAGGTTTTTTCAAAATATTAAAATTCAAGTCAACTTCAAGAATAAAATAATATTCATTATATGTATTGCATCAAATTCAAGACAGATATGATCTCTTATCCTTTGAATACTTTCTTCTGGAGACAATTTAATGGTTAAATTCTTAAAAAATTCTTATAACGTTTTATTTTGCCTAGTCGTTTTCCATTCGTATTCATTTACTCTTTCTTAGGCTTTTTGAGAGCCCCATTTTCCTAAGGGGCTTTTTTTATACCTTTCTAAAACATCGGGTTTTGCCAAATTTTGTGTCGGCTGCTAACTAATCATTTGATTCATTTTCAACATGGCATTTGTACACTTAAATTATTCAACTTGAACACATAATCATCTTATTACATTTTGAAAAATGAATAAAAAAAAATATACCTATTTTCTGATAGGCTTATACTGATATACCTATGAATCCTTTTTTAATATTTATTTGTTTTAAATAGAATTAACCAATAATTTAAGAAAAGCAAACAAACATTTTTACGCATGTATTTATATAGTATTATAAGTAGTAATAAAACAACAAACAAATGTCAAGAGATAAGAATTATATCTGCAAAATGAATTTATTTATTTTCTATATATATTAATATTTAAAATCTTAACAGAACTTTATCAGTTCCAAGGCGTGCTTTCAAAACAAGCCGAAATCATAATTGATGACGTCATATTCAACCATAATATGTGGAATTCGGCTCCTAAAATGTCAAATATAAAGTTTCCTTTTCGAAGTTTTTAGGAAAAAAAACTTTGGAAAACTTCAAAACAACTTATTTATCATGTTAATATACTGTTTGTTTTGTTATTTTCTTCCCAATTTGATGTGGCATGTAAAGTCCTGAGTATTTTCTCGTATACCATATGTCAAGAAAAGCCAAGTTCTTCTTCATGTGTATCGGTGTTTTAACGCTTCGGTGTGTATTGTATATTGTTGAAATATTCAAAAGGAATTAAGCGCTTGAGAGTATTTTTATTCCCTCAAGACGTAAGGGGTTGTTATGTACTCCTCTGTTATTAGTTGTTATAATTATGGATAGTTACCAAATATGTTTCATGCGTTAATTTAACGCTATTGGCATATGCTTCCTCATGGTAAATTGTAGATGATATCCATATTATCTGTTTTTCTTATGCGAGATAATAATGCCGTTACGCCCGTCTCTGAGGTATGGTTTTCCCTTTGAAGATCCTGCTAAAGGTAGATAGGAATCGTTGTTAATTTCTTGTCATGGGCAGTATGACTTTTGTTTGTGGTTTGATTGTTCGATTCTCTGTTGTTAGATCTACACGCACGCACCTTGATATAGACTCCCAGCCTTTTCTCGACACCCAGCACTTATGGATAAGAATTGTTTCATCGTGTATGTCTAATCGCTCTTCCTTGTTTACTTGGTACTTATGGTAATGGTTTGATAGAGAAAGATGTAGAGATCTACATTACCTATAAGGTGCTTTCTTCTCATTATGCAATACGATTTCGTCTCACGATTATGGGTATCTTTTTTTTAAATCTCATAGACCATTTTTTCTCTTTTACACGCTGTAAATTCCAGCTCTCAGGGTATACACGTATCAGGCCTGCCTTTTACACATATCACCCTTTGGCTTTTGTACTGTTTTGCTTGCCACATCCTGGCTTGTTTGTATGATCCTTCATTCATAGGGAGGCTCGCGTTCGGATCGTCAGCTGTCTCACTCTTCTAGATGTGTCACTTATATTTACTCTAAAACCGCAATTCTAGAGAACCGCGATAGATACGAATTTGCAGATGCTTTCGACGCTTAGCTTCATGAAGGGTCAGTTCAGAATATGCAGCGGGTAGGGAGCAGAAGTGGACAGATTCTGTATTGCAGTACAGGACAGTTGTAATTTATGACCAACTGGGACTAAGACATAACGGAGCCTAAACCAAAAGTGAAATTATTTAGAAGTGATTAATGTCATAGTTGGTTTCAGTAATCGAATATCCTTGTAAAGGTTCTATGGGCGTGTAGGTCGTAGAAGAATCACCATAAGACCGATAAGACGCTAACAAAGATATCTGTTACTATTGTTCGTGGTCTGTACCTACTCCGGTGACGTGGGTATTAAGGGAGTTTGGTTTGTTAGTGATCTACAGTACGAATATAGTGAATAACAGTTAGAGAAGGGTGAAAATTTCTTTGTAGGTATATACTTATAATTTTGGACATCGCATTCGTTGTGTACGGTGGTGAGTAGTGTAAATATCGCCGCGTATGTTTCGCTTTATATGACTAAACGTATAGTGTTATACTTTGTACGTCCGCTCAGCTTGTCTTAATCGTCTGAGTTGTTTCTAGTGCTAGTCTTTACGCTCTAGTTTATTTTCGTTATGTTCATAGTCATTTATTTTTGCGCGATTTACTTATGTAGGGTCACTACCAACTTTACGTTGTTTTTGTTTATATAATCCGGGATTGCATCGGAGTTCAATTATACATATGATGGTTCTTCTAGTTGTCTTGTGTTTTGCGGTTGTTACATTGTCGATATGGATTTACATTACTTAGTTGACGTTCTAATAATCGATACGTCATGTTATTTTATTCATTTTATTTCGTCACATCAATTACACATGTGTTATTGTCGCATATACCTATATTTTCTAAATAACGGAGGCCCATGCTCTGTAATCATTCGGTAGACCTTTTAGACTTAGTTAAACTGTTTTCTCGGCTTCACTGTCTCATTGGTGTTAGGTACTGTATTCTTATTTCAATGGACATTGTTGTTTATAGCCTGATTTGGAAACTTTGTGAGTAATTTTCGCTTAACAGCCTTTTTTCTATCGACTTGCTTGATGTACTCGTTGAAATACGATCACTACAGTCGGTTTGGAAAGAGTATTTGGGGCTATCATAGTAACTCGTAGGCTTGTTCGTTACGAGTTTCATGGATGGGAGGTCGGAGGCCAAGTAGTTGGCTATTTCAAATTAATGTGGGATCTACGGTTATGTTACGCAGTTTATTCTGAATGTAGCGTTTGATCAATTTTCGTAACGTTTGAGTGATTTCAGTGTATGGGCAGAGATAATGAAACTTATCGTTTAAAGAGCTTACATGTTGGTGGAGTAACAAAGTTGTCTTTTTTATAGGCCTAAAGTAGATTTTTCAAACTGGTGTAAACCTGGTTGTCAGAGGCTTTTACGGTTAAACCCGTTATTTCGTTTTTATTTTGATTTTGATAATTTTGTACACGTTCGCGATAGTCCAGTCCATTGTACACTTGGCATGTTCGCGTAAGATATTCGAATGACCCTTATCACATTTCCATGAATGTGAGCCATTTCACACCCATCATGAAAGTAGTTGGAGATGCATCAGCTAGGCGCTTCTGTGTCACTCGCTCAAGTACTGTTATGTTGTGGTACCAGTTGTAGACGGGGCTCATGGCATGAAAGATGTTGTCGAAATATCTTATTTGTACTAACTTAGTTGCAAATGAATATGACCTACAGGACCGCCATGGAACATAGAACAATCTAATGCAAGGCAAATTGACCCGATACCTAATAATTTGGATGTCCCTTAATGCGAATTATGATTCACCCAAATACTGAATTTTTTCTAATAACGAAGTGATTCCCGACGGCTATAGAACGACACGGAGCCCTGCACCGGTGCGGCTAAGTAACTATCCTTCGCATAATTCCATACTAGAGTATCAAGAGAACTATACTATCTCTATCTTCTCTTTCATATCCGACATTCGGCTTATGTCCTCTTATTGTTCATAATTTTGGGCATTTTGACTCACCTCTCTTCTCTATCGTCCTCTATCGTCCATATTGTTTTGCGGGCGTCTGTTGTCACTTCTCTTTTGTTTCGGGAGTACAATGGCGGAGAAGCTTGTCCCCAATAGAGAATTTCCTTTATCCTCGGGGGATTGTCCTTTATTCCGCACTTTAACTCTTCCGATACTCTCACGGGGTAAGAAAACGGTAAGGGAAACAACGTAATGCTTTATAGAAAGTCTCACCAGCAATATCTGTAAGGTGCCTCCTCAATAAGGTCTTCGAGTGACGCTAACGCACTTTTATAGGGAGTGTTTTTCAAGAGCCGCAAGCGGCTAGTTAATAAGCTAATTTTAACGTGTCCTTACGCATAGGATCTTGTTTGTTTATTAGCGGTTTACTATCACGTGGTACTCACTATCTTGGTGAGCGCATGCTGGCTCCAGGCACCAGGGGTTGGCAGGATATGGGCACAAATCTGCCCTACACGGATCGCTAGAGATAACTCTGGCAAAGAGTTTTGCTAGTGAGATCTATACAAACTTGCTAGAAATGTTCACGAATTTGTTGAGGTAAGCGGAAACGAATGTTCACCGCGACTCTCTATTAGCAGAACAATATTTTAATGTATTTTACTATGGGGGGGGTCGGCCTCTTTTCTCCATTCGCGGAGAAGAACAATAACTTCACGTAGGGAAGGAAAACTAGTACGCTATGAAATCACGAAGGCTGAACGCGTTCTTCATAACTCTTTACTGTAATATTGCTTAAAATACCAGATTCCTATTTGACAATATTATCCAGTCGGTGCCCGTGCCGGCAGTCTCACATGGCGCTGAATTGTCTATTTCTTTCTCCCCACAGTTATTGCATACTAGCATACTCACTAGAATATAAGGCAACATATCCGTTTTTGTGCGCTCCTCTCAAATTCTTTACGCCTCACTTCAGATACGACTATTAAGTGATCTTACTGAGGGGTAGTTGCGGAATCAGCACATAAGAATGTGACACTGATTCATTAGACTGTTTTGGCGAAAGCTGTATCAATGTAGGTGAGACTATGATGTTTTTCATAAATAGCACTCGGTAGAAGTACTACACTCTCTGTCCTATTGCGCTCAGCTGAATTCATCACAATCGCATGATGGTCAGCATGTTAAATGATGCGTCAAGCATCCGTAGTCAGTGTCATATTGTGCCTTACGATTGCAATTTTGTATCAGTTTTTTCGACTCTCGACTCTACTTGATTCGTCATTGTGTCGACTTAATTTGTTCACAACTGTCCATGCACTTGTCTATCGTAGTATCTGTAATGCATGTGAAGAATTAATTTTATGCATATTAATTTAAATCAAAGTTTTTAATATTAATAGAATAAATAACTAAGTCGGATTAGGCTTTTATCACAAAATGTAAAGTGTAGAGAATGTTCCACCACGTGCACAAAGCTTTAACATTATTATAAAAGTTAATAGTCAGTCGTTGAGTCCATCGTCTGTGTTAATACTTCAGTGGCACGTCATTTTAGCTGAAATGATGTAACTCTCAACTGAGTCCTCGTGACATGCACTGATAAATCATCTTCTGTCTGATTGGGCCAACAGAACATCGGAGATCTCCATAGGCGTTATCCTTAAGGACTACCACTCCGCAACGCTAAACTCATCATTTGACGGAATCTAGTCGTCGACAAAAAGAATAATCTACAACTGCGCGCTCTTAGTATTTCCGGGATAAGTACACAGCCTATTACAAAGAGAGAGCGTAAAGGGCCGTAACAGATCACCGCTCATATATGCTTCGGTTCACTCCCTCGGGGGTGACCCCCCTCTATATAAAATATACAGACTTGAAATTTACACGGATTCGTGCTTAACCCATACATAGCATTATAATTGCGTCGTTTAAAATTTTTCATGTACGTATCGGATAATTTGTCTCACGGTTCCATCATCTCTCACTTTCGAAGGAAGAAGGTATGCATTCGGCACACCTAACACTGTTTCGCGTCCACACTAATTACTCTGTCCTGGGACATATCATTTATGCCTTTAGAGGTTTTTACTCATAAGTCTAGTCCACACACTCTGATTGCAAATCTCGCCAACTATATATGTAGATTCTGGTAAGTAGTAAAATACTTTTTATATTTTAGGTGAAGCTTCGCGTCTGTAGTTTTTGAGGTACATGAGTGTGGAGCTTATAGCATGTCTGCTTATCTGGCGGAACCATCAGTCCTTAACTATATATAGTAATATCACTGGTTCTTAATACTCTATTCATCGTTATCTATATACCAAGGTTATATTTACTGTATTGACGTATTGGGATGTCAAAAATAATTCTAAACAGAGATAGTAGGTCTAAATTAATGGAATCCTAATCCTCATCGTAATTATCGTAGCGGCATATCTTCTGTATACCATCTACACAATGAAATCGTACAACATTAGGCTTGGGTCCACTATAACAGACTGACAGATGCTCTATGAAAACGTCCGATACATATTTGAGAGCCCAGATCTTGGATGCGCGGAAATCTCTTCATGAGGTCTTACAGTTATAGTAATTTAGGAATTTGACTCCTCCCATATCTATCCGTAATAGGAACCTGTAACACGCCCGAAGGGTATTAAATTCCCGATAGTGATCCTAAACTTATTTTACCTTCACTATACTGTATCTATCAACGAATATTGTGAATAAGACAGTTTAAATAACTAGTGACGATATTATGTCAGTTTAGATGTCACGGGCCGCTATTAAGATGCGCCTGGTGGTCGTATATCCGTCTCTTGTAGCGGTGCTGGTCGAAATATATCTCCTGAATTACGCGTTAAGTATACCCTTTATCACACGTGTTACTTTTGAAATTTCCAGTTGAAAGAAACGTGCAGGTGGTCAATCTATACCTCATCCTCTGACTCATCTGATCACATCGAAATAACACCTATAGTCGACTACAGTGAATAGGACCGCAACAGCTTTACCCGTCATCTAACAATCCGCCCTGGATTTACCCTTTCTGTTAGTAATATAGTCTATTTTACTGAATAAAAATGAAAAATTCATAAACATTTAAGATGAAAAGTAATTATTGTATACAGCATATTTTTTAAGTAATTATTTTTGACAGTTAATATAATAATAGATTATATTAGGATTGTAACTTACCAGACTGCCCGAAGAAGGGATGGTATTTACGCTTCAAGATAAGGGATAAACAGGGGTATATCTATAACGTGTATCTTGGAGATTCATTCACACTTCACCAGATATTCTAATGTTCGTGTTTATATGTTTCGGGACGGTACTTTACCAGATGATTGTTGATGAAGGTGAAAAAGTACCAACGTGGTAAGATCATTAACTATGATGACTGTATACATATGGGGTAATAAAATATACGTATATATTCCAGATTTGAGAAAATATGCTTACCTTTTCCTCTTATGTTTTTTCGTCATCAGCAATTGAGAGGTGTAGAAGGCATCGGAGGAACGTGCAAACCACGTAACCTGTTTTGATACGTTTACTGCAGTTTTGGGCATTAGATGCGCTACGCCGAAGGTCTGGCGACGTTCATTAGTTGGACATTAAACCTCTTCTTTAATAGGACTTGTATGTAGGTAACTTACCTGTGTGTATACATATAATTAATCTATAAGGTGGAAAGAAAATCATGTATGTAAATATAAAACCTAAAATGTAGATTGCTATATGATATTTATATATGCTATATGAATATAATTTGATTATTAATGGAAAATCATGTATTTAAATTTAACACTCATATCCAAGTTCCTTTGATTTCCTCGCTACTGGAAATCGGACTTGTAGAAATTACCTTTCACTCCACACATGCGAGTGCAGCACCTGCCTAATATCGGTAATCGTCTCACTGGCCTGGAATGTTCGATCTGGTATCGTATCCGCTTAAATTATCAAGTTAGTAAGCTTACGGTCGCTCGAGTATGGATATTAGTCTTCATACTCTTAACAGGACTAATTGCATTCCGACACGCTCTGACTTTTATTGACACATTGTCCCTATTGACTTTCATCAACAATTAATCCATCTGTATATGTAAAATAGTATTTTATTATATAGATATATATACTATATTACATATTAATATATATACATATTATATCTATATAATATATATTAATCATATATATATATATATATATATATATATTTATAATATTATAATATATTATATATATATGATAATTATATAATAATATTATATATATATATATATATATATATATATGATAATATTATATTATATATATAATATATATATATATGATATATATATAATTAATATATTAATATAATATAAATACATTTGTAAATATAACGGGTATGAAATATAATTATAACAGGTTAAGACTCACTTACTCTTTATAGGTTGAATCCTATTGATCCAATAGCTGTGAGGAATTAATAATAAGTCCGTCTTTCTCTTCAGCTTCAAGTAGCGCTCGCACATATTCCTCATCATTATCCGTAGATATATCACAGTAAATAAACGTCTTTAGAAATGGATTAGTGTTTACACTGTTTCCCTTCTGGTAGGTCTCTAGATATAAAATTGCGTCATTAGGCCTAATGGACCATATTACGGCTCTAAAATATAAGAGCGATATATATATATATATATTATTATATTAGAAAATATAATATATTACTATATTAATATATATATATATCTTATTATATATTATATATATAAATATATATATTAATAGTATAATATTATTATAATATATAAGTATTATATATATAATATATATATATATAATTAATATATATATAGTATAATAATTATAATAGATATACTATATAATATATATATAATATAATAATAATAATATTATAATAATAATGAATAATAATAATAATAAATATCTATAAATAAATATAATATAATTATAAACGACACATTTTACCTTTGTGCACGCGGTGGCCGTTATATCTGAGTCTTCGTCTCATCACTTTTATATAGTCACTTCGAACTGCCTTTGTTACAATAGGGCGCGCAGCAGTGTCTTCTACTAATTACTCCACCCTGATCGAACTACTTCCATAGATGATAACCGTGACTCAGCCACAGTTTTTCCATTCATCCCTGAACAGTAGCTCTATTACAAACCTCCGTTTTTTGATATATTATACAGGGCTCATTAATTTATATCGTTTTTCTTCTTCAACTACAATTCCTCCTTCGAATTCTGTCGGCTATCTATTTTTCATCTACCTACGGTGGAGGGGGGGTTTTGTGGAGGGGGTAAAAACAAACTGGGAAAAACACTAAAGAATAAAAAATTGTAAATATTTTATTAATAATTATATATTAAAATAAATATTAATAAAAAAAATTTTAATACTTATTTATTAATATAATATTATATTAATTAATATACTTATATTATACTATATATATATATATATATATATTAATATATTTATATATATTTATATTAATATATATTAATATATTAATAAGATTAATGTAATTAATTGAAACAAATTGAAGAAATTAATTAATTAAGAATCTTTATCGATTTATATATTTAATTATATAAATATAACATTATTTCTACATTGGAGCGTAATGTAATTATCGCTAGCCAGATATAACGCAATGCAATACCCTATATAAACACTACTGAATAAATTTGCCTATTGACGTCTAGGTGTTTTTATACGTCACATTTATTAGCCCCGAGGGCGTGTATTTTAAGCCTAATAGGTAACCCATTGTACAGGAATGCTCGTAAAGGTTAACTAGTACACTTTAAAGTTTACATATGTATTTCAAAATGAGGAACAAATGTCTTAAATAACCTAGAGTCATATTTTCACAATATATAATATGAAATTTGCTTACATTTAAGCTTCATATTTTATTAAGTTTATTATTTAATATTAAAATATATTTTTAATATCATATATTATAATATCTTATACTATATTATATAGTATATATATTATATATATATATATATTATTATTATATATATATTAATATATAATATATATTAAGTAGTTTAATAATATATATAATGAATATATATATAATATTATATATATTATATTATAGTATTATATATATAAATATATATATATGTAATATATTATATATATTATATATTATATAATATTTAATATTTAATTATATACTATATATTATATATATTAATATATTCAGGAAATATTTTACGGGTTTGCAAAATTCCTAGTTTCTTTTTAAAATAGACGGAATACGTTGAGGAATCATACACTGAAACTGACAATTATAAAATAATAAATTACTTTTTTCTGTGAATGAAAGTTAAAATTATCATTTTTAAGAAAATTTCCTGAGAAGAAAAATTAAAATTAGCTGCAGTATTGGGGCTTTTAGCTGAGAATACATTAACGAGGTCTTCAAGAGGGCGCATTAGAAAGTAAATTAAACCTTGTAATTAAATAGTTAAAATAAGGTCAAAATAAACGAGTCCACATAATCATGTGATCGATAAAGTATAGATTGTATCGAGGAACGATTATAGTAGTTTTTATTATAGCTTGAATTATTGTTTCTTAGGATTGCTTTTATATAAGGGGCCTGAATATATATTCGATTTGATAGAGTGATCAAGCTATGAATCAATACAGTTTTTCATCAAGCTTTGTACAGTACTAGCCCAAATGTACACTCTGAGACAAAGTTCCCATCTAGGGAGTGTTAAACCTAATAACCATACTTCGTATTACTCTTCTTGTTTTAATATCTTTACTAATAATAAATTATCATACATAGCAGTAATATACTATATAGTGCCTTAGAAACTCACCTTACTGATGTTCGTAATTAGTAGACGCCTAGTTTTAGTGTCTCTCCAGTGATCATGGTTTACCCGGTATGAAGTCAAGTTTTCTATAACTCTGTCTATGATTCAACTCGAGACTCTGTAAATTTTATCCATCAATAAATCACCATAAAGACTGAAACAGGAGCATGTAATCTCGATGCATAATTATTTAAATTCAGTCCTATAGGATTACCACTTCGATTACAGTAGCGCTTAAATGAAGTAGAGCAGACTCGAATGAACAGATGCAGGTTAGCGTTTATAGTTCATAAGCATATAATTTAGAATTGTTCCAAACATGTCAGGTTAATCATTTGTTAATATAGTGTAATTCCCGTTTCCTTGATATCACTACCATAATATAATCATGTGCACAGTTTGAGCCTATCAGTACTCGTTAGTACAGGTCCCTGAGAACGACCCAACGATCATAGGGAATGGTTGCAATAAGACGTTATTCGTAATCCCTTATACCGTGTGAATGTGCACATTACGATCTTTGGAATGAGTTTAGCCACATTCCATGATTTTTTGAAAGATGCTAAAGAGGTCGTTCAAATATAGCCAGGCTTTTTAGTAGCTTGCCACTTGTAATTACATATGACTGTAATCTCAGCATAATCTATTACATATCAATAATAACTTCTAGACGAGTAGAGTAGCACGGTTAACAAATGTGATGGGGATATTAATTATTTGGAGTATTAATACCAGTATAAGTGTATATCGAGTTAAAATCTTTGTCGTTCCACCCGTACATCAAAAATGGGTTTTATTATTTGGGAGTTTGAGAGATAAGTAAAGTGTAATTTCAAACTATTCAAGATGTCTGTTTTAACTGTGAGTTTCAACTTTGGCGTACATAAATATAGGTTCTTCCACAACTCAATTTTGACATTGGGGATGGTATGGAGTACTCGTAGCACCAAAACTTATTAGTGTGTCTTTCAAAAAGTAAAATACTCAAACTGATGGTAGAGCAGACTCCATAAGTTCAATATTCATACTCATTAAGTTTACCACGCCATGGGTATAGAATTCGCTCCCACTGATTAAGTAGATCATCCCATAAGTGCGACCGTAAATTCGTAGGTGTTACTTGAGATTCGACAGCCATATAGTAGTATGACCCTTAGTCAAATATGCTTATCCAGATCTTTAAAACTATAGGATCGTTTGGATTTTATATATTTTATTTCACTTTTTTTTGTCAAATTATCTAAAAAAGTTTTAAAATTACGTCAAAAGTAAAATTTTGTAGGGGCTATATATAAGGCTTTTATTAGCTTGTAAATAACAGGTGTTTTCATTAAGGATATTTCAGCTGGCTGAATAGCGGTTAATACAAGAATGATTACTCTGCAGTGTATAAACGACATGATTCATACGGAATGTAGGTAGGTACTCGCTTCCGTCTCTGATAAATAGTTTCACTTTCAAGTATATATATAAAATGGAGGTCACATAGGATCGATGTAAAAGTCCTCGATGCTAACATTAACTTATAAACTCCAAATAGGTCAGCAATCGTATCTGGTTAAATTACGAGTGATTATATAGTGGGATTGAGATCAGATATAGCGTAAGTTGCTATTAATCAGACTACTTGTAGAGTGGCGGACATAAAATACAAGATAATAATTCTGATTATTACAACAGCCATCATATAAAGTACACGCACTGGATTAAGAAATGCTAATCCGTCCGGTTCAAAAGCTTTCCCTAAGAATGAATATGAATAAATATCATACAACCTCTTAATATCACTTTACCTAGATAAGGTTTACTTATTAAATATATTGCTGAAGTCACTAATCTCAGATTTCCATTTGTATATAGTACCTATAGGTACTATGATAAACGAAGTGTTATCGATTCTTCAGTGTAACAGAAATCCATTGCTTATTGTATTACTTAGTTGTGTTCATCATGCTCAGAGCTAGCCGTTTCACTCCATCTAACACGACAATTGTTAACAAAGAGTGGGAGAAAATTCTTATCCCAAGTCATATTATGGAGTTCATAATTGTTAATTAAAATGAAAAGACCCGAAGGTAGTGAATTGTACCGTGTACTTAAGCTCCCGTACTAACTTTAGTAACCAGAGATGGTATTTTATAGAATACATGAACGAACTTACTTAACTGTGTGTTTACTACGGTACGCGAAAAACCATCATTCATTTTCGAGCAGGTAAGTAAGTACCAATACTCGAAGCCGAGTTTATTTCGTGTGAACAAAAGTATTTCAGCTACAGTAAGTGTAACGAGAAACTAAACAACTACTCTCTGAGTATTTCAAAGATACCAAGTAACATAACCAGAAGGAGGTCCGAGGTATGGGAGCGTATAACTCGTGTACATTTAAAAACCACTCCAGTTAACGGTATTCCTTTATTACTAAAGAATATATATACAGCATTGAAGATATGAACCTCATAAAAAGATATTCGAAAGAGGTGTTTATGACAGAGTGCATAAGGGTGATTGACATGTTGATAATCATCGGTATTGGCAATTACAGCCCAATATTTTCTGAATAAAATTATAGGCAAGACTCTAAAAAACATTAAATAATGAAATGCTCATTGCGGAGTCAACTCTGAAGATATTATTGAAATTACTTCTTGAGTAATCCATAGAGCATGTATATTTATTCAATGTTTAAAACTCAAATGGAGTGTGATTCTATTTACATATCTGGATGGTCAGAAAATAATAACTCTGAGCCGTAACTTTCACAAACGGAGAAACGGTCATCCTTTTTCAACTATATATTATATTGTGGAAGCAGTTGGCGAAAAAGTATATTGAAAAATAATACCATTGGATAAAACGATCTGAACGAGTGGCATATATTGTAAAAAGCACTTTCACGCAAGAGTAAGTTGAATAAGCATAGGAACGAATCCTTTAGGTTTAAACGTATAAATATATTTAAAAAGGAAATCTATGATACTGAACATATTCCTTTAACTTAAACTATACGATGTCAGTCAGGGAGGTAATGTGCAATATAAAATTCATGTTCCGTACACCTGCCAACATCGTCTTATTAAGTCCATGATCAATACTGATGCGGAATAAAACATTTGCGATCTATAAAGAATTATTAAGTATGTAATATTAGAGTATATTTTGAAGAAGCCACCTGTGAAAATATAATATGTGTAGTTATATAATACTATATAAACGTATTTCAGGCGAAGTTATAACGAATTATAAAACCCTTATTTACATTTCACCATTGAGGCATCTATGACGTACAAATCGGTTTATGGATGAACGATGAAAGGACATTAAGGTAACAATTAATTTGTGTAAATCGACTCAATGCACAAAGGTGAATCATTGAGTGATAGTAACGGAAACTCTACATTTTACTAAAATTATTTGTCTCTATGCTCATAAATACATCTTACTTGTGTGATTTTATTATTTTCCACAAGGCACATGATATTACAATTTTTCACACTCATAAGTAAGTTAATCAATGCGTAGTAAATCTCATATGTGAATTAACTTCAGTACTTGATTCTTTTTTCGTCAGATGAAAGGGAACAGAGTCCAGATCAACTTATTTTCACTTGTTAATTTTCACGTATCGACGTGCTAACGCTCAGAATGATTATGAACCTCTACTCTTCAAAGGAAAGAAGTTTCTATAAAATGTCATATATAGAGACAGTTATAAAATAAAAGTTTTATCTATTGGCTTCGATGACTACTTCTCACTACTGGATTTTATTTGATGTCCTGGCGATCTTCACCCTAAACCACATACAGAGTGCTGCTCCGCACCAAGCATTCTAGGCCCACGAGAAAATCGAGAATAACTCTTTGAGTTTTACTTTTTATACATCACGTCTAGAAATATATGTTGATAAAAGAAATATTTACCGTTGATGAAAATTTATAAGAGAAACTATTAGTATAAATATTTTTATATGATGGAAACAGATGAAAATTACTATGTATACAAAACACTTGTAGGAGCTCATTGAAAACTGGTTGATCTTTAGCGAGATCTGTTTTAAATTTGGTCAATAAACAGGTCATTAAGTACATTGAAAAACTAGTCTAGATAAGAGTTGAGGTTACGATAGTTCGTCAACAGCAACATCATATCGTTATAATAAACATGTACTCGTAAAGTTATAATTAGAAATAATAGAATTTAAAGCATTAAAGAAATCTGTTACAACCTAGGGAGTGGAGTGGGTATTTTCCTTTACCATTACTTCTTCTCCGTAAGCTTGTCCTATTGGTTGTCTAAACTGATTAACAGGTAATATACTATATATATCTACGTTCCGTAAGAATGAATGAAGGCTTGTATGAGTAATACCCGTTCGATATAAATATATACATAGTTTACCATGAGATTATAATTCTTTGGTGATTATTTTACCCCTCAACCATCTCTCTCCGGATTCATACACTCGATTCCGCGTGTTAAGTTGAAACAAGATACTTATATATTGAATAGTGGAATAGCAGACTATTATTCAACTCAACAGTTAAATATATGACGATGTAATTAGGATGTAAAAGTAATAGTCAAGCGTAAATATTTATACAAAATTTATTCATGCAAGTTGGCAAAGACACGTAGTTATACTTTACCCAGAATGCATTGCCTAGTTTTGCAAATTAGACGGTTGTTCAGACTAAGTCGCGGTATCTTATGAAGAGAGTTATTAAGATTATGTACCATAGAAGGGTTTATTTAGATAAATATTGAGTTATTTTTTTACGCTGTATCCACTATATGCGTTCAGATTTGAGAGATACAACCAGATGTAACGCATTTATATTGATACGTTTATTAAAAGACTCAAAGCTTAAAATGTGGAATCCGAAATTAGGTCTCGTGAGTATATTTAGAAAGTGTAATACGAGCAGCTATTTCGGCCATCGCTGGTTTACAAGGTGCTTCAATTAATATCTTAGATGAGTTTAACTTGGTCTCGAATGACTTTTATAGCCTGATTTCGCGTGTGTATAAAATAATGAGCACCTAATACCAGGATGGATGATCATTTCTAATAAACAGCGCGAATGATTTAAGCCAGTCTATTGAATTCCCCTCGGAGCTTTAATCATATTAATAGGACAGCCATGCATACTATGTGAACTTTGGGATATATTCAGGACCGCATCGGCATACTCCTCGAGTCGAGAGTCCTTTAATTGAAAGCTCCTTCCACCAGTGGATTAATAATTACCATAAGTTATGATGAGCTCGAGTATAAGCAATATAGTACGTATATTCCACATAAGCTGATTAAGTACACATAAGCGAACACTGAAATGTAGTTCGTGAAACTGTGTGTACATATGTCGGATATTATTGTAGTAAATTATAATAGCTTACAGATGATATTTGAATATACAAAAGCATTTAACAGTCAGAATGCCCTCTCGCCTCACATAAAATATAAACGAATAATGCTAGAGCTACACATCCGAACATTCAGTGTGCAATTCCGAATATACATAGCGAATAATATAGATTACCACAGGCTTATATCTTTGTTAAAATACCCTAAATATGCACACGACGTTAACAACCTATCATATCAGAGTCTGGATCTAATATAGTGGTATAACTATAATCACACTCTGAGCCTGCTTCATTTGTAGTTATACACTATACATAAATATCATAAGTATTCTTCATGTTAACGCAGAATTTGGTTGCTGTTGCAACGTATAAAAGGTAAAAAGAGAACAGTGACAGTGATCTAATATATAAGCTCACAGTACTCGAACCTTCGTATATGTACAGCGTATAAGAGAATCATACCAAAATAGCAGCAACTACTAATCACATATATATTCTTTGTATCGTGATTGCACTGAGCGCGTTCGCTTAGTGCGTTAGTAGTTGTGTTATATCAACCAAAATACGATGTCTAGTAAGAAATATCACGGTCAGTGAGCACGTTATTGGTCCTGTGTGCAACCCGGTAGCATCCTGGCAGTTACTTATATTACTTTAGCGTTTGAGACTCGATAAGGACACATTCATTAAGGTGAGACGCTGAGTAAACGTATTATTTCATTTTAACTTTTTGGAGGGTATATTAATTCATCATGCGTTATATTTCATCACACTGAATATACAAGATTCATATAATTCGAGTGGATTTTCTGACTTAATCAACAATCCTTTTATTCATTTATAGCTCTCTGTAGAAAGTCTCTATCAGCACAGTCATCATTGCGCAAAGACTGTATATCTTGTGAATTGAGCAGTATGCCAAAAAGAACCATACTGGAATCCACATTCACTAGGTGTTGTTAAAGTGGAAGTTGGAGTAACAATGTACATAGATCTGAGGTGGATGGCATGCATATCGAATAATACACAAGCAATTTTCACACAATTCTTTGAGCTCTATATAACTCTCGTTTATCTAAACGACAATCACAGAAAACTACTCTCTACCAAGATGAGAGATACTAGGTAGTCTGAGGAGTCCAGAATTAGGAGTCTTCCGTGAGCGTAATCTGCTATCATCTATGTTTCTCATCATCCCAAGTGAGCACACACTCGCGTAACAATCAACAATGGTAAAAGAAGTACTCTCTACGAGCTTTGTATCACTAATAAAAAGTGATCACACAACAGAAGAAACACTCATACTAGTATGAATGGAGATTATATACTGAATATCCCATTTCGCGAAGGAACCATCATAATAATATTTAAGTTCTCCTCGAATTCATACATGCGTATCGTTGGTTTACGCTGGTGTTATCATAAGATATGAAGACGTCGGTAATCAGTAGAAAATTTAGAGAGAATTTTAATCATTCTTTAGATCTAGAGCAAAATGATGTTATCATTCTGATATATAAGTCATGAGATAATCCTGAAAGATTAGGTCATGGTATAAGACTTAATTCAGTCCTTATTAAGTTACTGCAATTAAATGTTAATGAGCTAACCTTTAACGTTGGCGGGTGGCGAGGGGAGGGTAAAATATCAGACTCGGAGGGTAGGGTAGGACTCGACAGCTGTAAAAGAGCACTATCATCTATGTACTTCTGTATAAGAAATTATTGTCTTATACGCAATAAGAGATGGGGTGACTTAGGGGGAATCTCCAGTTAAAATACAGTTAAAATGAGGGATGAGAGATAGGTAGTGAGCTGTTGGCCTTAGATCTCTTTACTCTCAATATCATATCAGAGAGAGACTGAGAAGTCAGAGCGACAGACGCGAATTCTCGATGACTCATAATGAAAATATTTTATTTATTCTTTTTATACTCTTTATTACTCACGCCATGTGTGAGCAGAATATTATTAATTAATCTTTTATTGGTAACAAAATAATTTTTTTTGTACCATCCCAAAAACCTCTTGTTAATAATGCATAAGTACCGTAAGTATTGCAATTTGTAAAATGTTTTCCTTATATATTATTACATATTCAGCAGTTATACCTCTTGTCTCTAGGAATCTCGAATTTTAGAGTCGTGTAGTGCTCTATAATATATCTTACATGATCGAGTAACTCATAATAATCAAATTTTCTAGATACTTATGAAGGACTATATATATAAGCACCAATGGATATGACTAGAAAATAGGTTCATTAGACAGGATAGAACATAAGTGATCTGATGCACACAAATATTTTAATAAAATAAAAATTTAATGTATTTCTAAACCGCGCCGACAGTCGAGTATTTGAGTATAATAGGTTAGTGATTATCAAATTATTCTAATATTAGCGGTTATTAGAATTAAGTTAGGTATATATAGTTATAAGATATTTATTTGATTGGGTTTAATAACTATCTAAAAGATAAGCTATATAATATACATTAAGATTATTTTTTTTTAATCATAAGAATATTTATTATCTTTATTACTCATATGAATTCCTATTAACTGACTTATTCAAATTATTCAAATTCTACACAAAACATAAAATTTGATGATAAAAGCTCTAACTCTTTATTTTAACATATAAGATATATATATTGTGTGAGTACTTGAACGTTTTTTGGAGTTTAACGATCTGTTTCTATGTGTATACTGTCGAATTTGGACTGTTCCTGTGTTTAGTTCGAATTTAATTTAGATTTTGTGTCAATTATTGGTAGTCTATATTATATCTTTTGTATGTGAATTTGTGTCAGGAGCAATATGATCCTGATATAACTGGACGAAATATAATACACTTTATATTATAGTAAAATTATAACCATTGGTTATTGATATGTATCTATTCTTCTATTAAGTGATTGGTTTCTCAGTATTATTCTCATTTAGTAATTTGATTATTCCGCGGAAAGTACTACTCTAAATTAAGATATTCCGGATACATACCCCGGACCACCCAAATATTCATATATACCTTTATTAATATATTTTTATTATTCTATAATATATTATCTAGATTATCATATAGTCTGAATAAATTCCTTGTAGCTATATCTGCTCTTATATATCTACTTTAGGTTAGGAGGTTTTTGAGTAAATTATAGGCTACCCCGTAGAACTGGAAATAATATATTAAGCGTGACATGCTATACTATATTCATAAACGTTAGCCTAAATATATATTATAGTCACTCTGTGACGTAGTAAGTAATATATATATCAGTAGTATTAGATATATGAGTTTTATTTATTGATATAGTTTAATAGCTTTACTAAGGCACTACACCTTATAGATATATAAGTATACTAGTATAAAGTTATATCACGTTAATACTTAATGGGCGTTTTAATAATGTGATGAATATTACAAAGTAGTACATATGCAGTCGGGAGTCGCGAAGGAGATAGTGCTTTGAGCTCTAACCTATTCATTCCAACATCTTGAGGTGATACCAAAGTGAGTGTTGTTTTGGGGATGGAGTTCGAGCTAGATTCGCACTTTAATGAGAGATATTCCTGATGATATTGAGCGGAATATAGACTCAGAAGAGTATTTGCAGAAGAGTCGAAAACGGTTATACTAGTATGTCGGCTTGATAGTGCTAGGCTAGCTCGATCACGTCTACGCGAGTATTCAGCCGCCGCCTCTCATATACGAATACTCACCAAATCACGCGTCATACCTACTTAGCCGCCGCGCGTGTACAGAGAGACTACATTCATGCGAGAACGCACATTGTAATATTGGTCCCAACCATAGGGCGCAAGCGTCGATAGGGGTGCTTGTGGAGTGGCATTGATTAGTATTGCACAACTGTAGACTGATTTAAGACTATTATGTCTCTTCTAGTGAATACTGAGACAGTACGGTGTATCCAATAAGCGCGACAGCGGTTTAATAATCAATTATATGACGAGTAAATGACCAATCCCTCATGATACCTTACTCGGCTGCTCAAGAAGCTCTGTCCTGACAAGAGACCGCATGCACTAAACGAGAGAGCGAAGCGGTATCCTGAGCACCGATGGCAGGTGAACTCGTTTTGCGGGTGGAACAATCTAGATATGTAAGGACCGGAACGCGCAAGAACACCTCCAAGAGTCCAAAATCATGCGTTGAAGAAACAGAAAATTACAGGAACTAAGGATGTTGCTAAGGGAAGGCCCGGGGCTTCAGGATGCTCTCATGCTCTGGCGAGTATCGGTGATTAGTAAACGGAAAGAGATGTGATTTGGGAGGTCAAAAAGTGCAGCGGGGAGCGATATGCAGTAACCAGGTGAGAAAGAAATACTAATTTTTGTCCAGCTAAGCGCGCAGGAGATAGCTGGCCACGAAAGAGGTGAAGGAAGTGATAACGGAGTACACAGCAGTGAATCGTAGTTACTAAAGAGCGATGCTCATGAACCTAGTTACTGGTAAAGTTTACTTACTGAAGCATGAACACTTGTGCACAATATAATTGGCGAGAGCTAGTACTAGGAATTGGAAACCTGGAATATCATGTTCACAGATTTAAAAGATATCAGCAGGTCTTTACCATAGAATACTATACCAAAAAATAATGTTTAAAGTCAACGTCCTTTAGAAAATTGTTCTTATTTATTAGGAGCGAGGAGTTGAGAGTCATCGAGTGAATTAAACTTACGTATCGTGATTCTAAACCACTATCTCGTGACAGAGTGGAAAATATTTATATACTTAAATAAGTCACCATAATGAAATATTCATGTCAAGAAAATATATTGAACAAAGTGTATCAAGAATTCTCTAAGTAGAGATATGTTATAAAAGTGTATTCTCGAATATATGTCTGAAATGATTCAGAAAGGGTTTGCTAATAGTAGTTTTGCCTATGTTTAATGTGTACTAATCTGTAAGTTTTATTTAAAGTTCACAAATTTCAGTAACCCCTAAGCCGTGAAGTTTTAATAGCTAATATTAAATGAAGATTTAGATGGTGAAAAATATAAAAAGGAGGGTTCTATAAACAAGCAAATTAAACATAAAAGTTCAAGAATGACTCTAACAAAAACAGACCTCATATATTTAAACTTACTGAATAAAATTAAAAACTTTCTAAATATTTCCGAAAATCGCGAAATTAGCAAACGATTTTTTTTAATCTATTTTCAAATTTTACAAATAGTGTGATAATAAGGAAAAAAGATTATATATTAAACAAGTATATCTAGGTGTAATCGTAGAATTTTTTTATAATGGAATGTGGTATATATATCTACCGTCACTAAGTTTAACATATACACTTATTATTAAAAATAGACAAGTGTAAGTATTAAATGAATCATTATAATATTATCAGAATATTATAGATAAATAATTATATATACATTATACAATTGATATAGAGAGGTTATGAAATCACTTTTAATTATATAACTATAATCTACTACCTGATCCCCCTCTTATCAGTATTCATGGTATTTTACATCCTGATATAATTCTCGCTGATTTCCACAACTGAACTAGTTTAACCACAATTAAGCAGTGTTTAACCGGTTGACCGAAACGGCCAGCTAGTACGATGATCAGTCGGTCTATTATGATTGTAAAATGATATTAAATGACGTGACAATAGAAAATCTACCACAGTCCTCTATCCGGATCGACAGTGTAACAGAAGTGTAGAAAGTGATTGAATACCATGATTTAACAAAAAGTATGGTTTAGGTACTCGTTTTCTGAAAAGGACTACAATTGCCAAACCAAGCAGAATTATCGGCTACATTTGCTACAAAAGAATTATCTCAATTGATAGACTTTGCTTCTGCGAAGAGCTTATTTTTAATCAGTATCCTGCTATTTTTCAGTCATTAAAACGAACTTCTTTGGATATGAGTATTATGTCCAGATCCTCGTTATACAAACTGACCAATGCGAACCATGAAGATAATGTAATTAATATCTTTAAGATCTGATTGCTGGAGATGATGTGGCGAGACCGTGACATGTTTTTTTCTCGAGCGATCACCTTGTAGCAGCGAAAACATATTCGTAAAAGGTTTGGTGAGTCTGGATTACTTCATGATATCCCTAACTATGCCTGAAGGAAGGGTATAAGCTTGCTGTGGAGAAATAAACTTAACAATTGGGCATGAGCAAAAGATGAACGACAGACCGCGTACTGCAATATACATGTACCCCATCCGAGATGCTCAGCGCCCTGGCTCGGCTTACATCAACACCGATCTTGTTTTCACATCAGTATGTAGGTAACGTTACAGCCCCTTTGTTACGAGTTGTCCACCTTCTGATAAGTGATCACTTTCCGAATGTCATTTACCTTCCTCTAAGTAAAGCCCAAATTTGCTCTATAAGGGTATACATTAAAGACGTAGAGGGGAATGCAATCCGTTTTACACCGGGAAGTCTAATATGTAAAATGCACGTACGGCGGAAAAGGTATTACTAGACTTTATACGTGAAGACACTATGTCAAGCTTGAGAGGAGGATGGGTTACACCTATTTAAATCAATGCATAGTTGGTTTCCGCTCATTCAATAACTATCTCTTATACTGCAAAGTTTAGTTAAAAGAAAACCTCTAGTTGTTGAAAATGAGGGTTGATAAGTACTTTGTTGGCTCAAGGTTACAGCGCGGTTATGGCGTATCTGGATTTTTTGCACGTCTTTTGAGAGGCGCAATGCCTCTTTTGAAACGCAGCGGGACCTATTTAGGTAAAAAAGCTGTAAAGGCTGGTATAGAAACATTGCACGATATCGCTAGCGGGGAGGATGCAAAGTTATCATTGAAACGTAGACTAGCAGACGCTTCCGACGTTATGTTAAATGACGTTAAACGCAAAATCCGGAAAAAAATGACAGGTCAGGGCTTAAAGAGAAGAAAAAGGTTAAAGCGCAGAAAAAGAAGTGCTAAGCGCACAAGAAAAAAACAACCACGAGCAATAACAAAGAAAACGAAGAAGCGGAAACGGAAGAACGCTTCGGGTTATGGCACGAAAAGCATGACGAATAAGAAACGTAAGATACGTAAAAAACGCAAAAGAAAAACACATAAACGTAAAAATCAAAGGGATATTTTTTCATTGTAAATAATAAAACTTAAAAATAAATAAAATAAAATAATTTAATTACAAGAAGACCTTAACGTTTCCGGTACAATCATTCTCGTCACAGCTACGTGGACTCCATGCCGTTTACTTAAAAAGTGCCCTCTTGAAGGTCTCGTTAATGTATGCTCAACTAGAAATCCGTACTCAACGCTTTTATTATTATTCATGAAATTCTAAAAATGATGTAATTTTACGCAATAAAAGAATATTGCTATAACAGCGTTTCAATGTATGATTCCTATTGTATGCATTTTATTTTAAAAGAAAACTATATCGCTATTAATAATATTTACGTATATATATAGTAGTATATAATTATATATATATATTATATATATATATATAATTATAATATTATATAATATATATTATCTATATATATTATATATATATAATATATATACTATATATATATATATATATAT
>JABUQX010088684.1:0-14646 GCA_015478945.1 Trachelipus rathkii
GGGGGAGAAGAGAATCTCCCTTATTTATAAAAAATAAAAAAATATATTAAAAAAAAAAGGAAATACCCGATCACAAGAAAATTCCCCCAAGAACGATAGTAACGAAAACGCCAAAAAGGCCTTATCTAAATCTCCTTGGCTTTTTTATAGTCCCTTTGGCAGTATCTGTTAAAATATAAGCATTTGCTAAAATTATGAAACTAGTATCAAATTCTTATCTTGATAAGTCTAAAAGATTACTTTATATTCCTATGTTTACAAAGCTAGATATTTTTTAGTACATTTCAATTTGCCCAAAATACATTGCATTTCTGTTTAAGTAGAATATAAATTTGAGTGATTGATGAAATAGTTCTAACTTAAATAAGATTAATAGCGAATCAATAATTATTATAAGTGCTTTGTCCCAAAAAATTATAATATAAACAGTGGAATATCCACGAATTGAAGAGAAATAACTTTATAATACTAAGAATTATACTTGACAATTTCGATATATGATATATGATATAATAGTAATTATATTATATAGTGTATATAGTAATATATATAAATATATTAAATATATTATATATAGATAATATATAAATATATATATATAATATGTATATATATATAATATATGTATTATACTAATATATAGTAGTATATATATATTATAATTGCCTTATCTTCTGTTATCAAAAACTATTGTCAAATATAGGGTTAAAAGTGTAGGCGCATAAATTAAGAATAATTAGAAGAAATTCTGAAAAATAAGAATAATTGAAGTTTAACAAAAAAAGGACTTTATCTATAATTAATAGTATTACTTAGAACGTTGTAATAAATAGAGACTTTCTACATATAGCGCATTTTTTTATAGTATATAGTATAGTATTATAATTTAGTCTTACGTAATGATATATATATATATATAGATATTATAGTAATTTATTAATATTTTATATATATATATATATATGAAAGGGAATTGTTTTTAGTAGAGCGAGTTGGAAATGGGGGAGTCAAGAAAGTATCGAGGAAGCTAGTTAGGGGAAACAGTCTGGAAAATATGCTAAATTAAGTATTTTTTTACATAAAATAAGAATAAAATAAACTAGATAAAGTAAATAAATTAAATAATGAAATAAACGATAAAAAAGGAAAAGATTATTTTAGTGTGATTTCTTTTTTAAGGGAAAACCAAGGATATTACAGAATCGGCAGCACTCATGGAAAAATATAAGGTTAGTCTTTAGTAGCCTACTCCTACCTTTCCTTATCAGGATTTTTTTTATTAATAGATTAGTTTCCAATTATTTTTTATTATATTTTTTAGGCATGATAGAGGGATTACATAGATTGTCTTTGATTGGTGAGAGCTTGATGTGTTTGTGCGGTTCTGTATTGGACGATATTTGTTCCTATAGCAATTTGTTGTCGCATTTAACTTAAACCATTTAAGTGAAAGGTATACCTGTTCATGAGGAAAATAAAAAAAAAGCAATTAACAACATAATTGGTCCTATTAAATTTTAATAGATGATTCGTAAAAAGGAGAAGTAAGCATTCGAGTTTTGATTAAAAATTGTTTGAGATTTGCTCACTGGGTCATAATTATAATTCAATCCGGGTGAAGAATAACAAAAATAGACAGCGATAAAAGTCCACTCATTCAGCCTAAGGCCATAATTGTCATCGTTAAGGTTGCACTAAAAGTGTGACATTTTGATGTAATGAAGATTTAGATAGTGAAGGGAAGAAGAGCGAGACTGGAAGGAAATAGATAATGTCCTAACAAACCAGATGTGGCCTGGGAAAGAATAGAGGTTTACATCGTCGTAGCAACCTAAGAATTGCCCTCTTTTTATTCATAAAATTTAAGTTCTGGGTGGTAAAGGATGATAAATGCATATTATATATTAATATCGTAAAGTAGTATAGTAGCTAATATAACGATATAATTGATAATTAGTATATACTGTTATATGTATAATATGATTAGTATTTGAATATAATATCAGTATACTTATATCTATAGTATGTTATAATACTCCTAATATATAATGGAAAATACGATTGTGGTCTTCTTTAGTGGATTCATTGTTCACAGTGCATGAATTTAAGCATTTTTTGACCCTTGGTTTAGGTCATTTTTTTTGTCAGGACTGTCTATTATACAAAAAGGGGTACAATTGCATTTGTTGCTCATGGTTGTGTCGATTACCAGACGTTAAGAAAACGCCTGGAGACAATAGGTGGTCACAGCTGCTAAGTTCCACCGACTTAATTTATAATGATACTATATTATATAACTTAATTTGCATATATTTATTTATATAAATTATTCTATATATATATTATTATATTTTATTATAGTATATATACTAGTATTATATATATAGATCATATTATCCGGCTGGGAATTAACCCATACTACTTCCGAATCTGAGAAGTTTCAACATTCTAATTTATATAATTATATTTATATATAGTATTATGAATATATAATATATAATGTATATATACTAAGGTATATAAATAATATATATAATAGGGTACGTTAAGTATAGGTAATATACTATGTAATAGATATTACTATGAATATATATATATATATATATAGTTTTACTAATATGGTCGATATATATTACAATGACAAGTCCCATTATATTTAAGATTAAATATTACTATAATATTTATTGTAAAATAAATCACCATTTAATATAAGAAAAATGAGGAGTAGTATGAAATATTATATATATTATAATACCGAGTTGAGTGATAGTTACTACTAGGTATCTTTATAATGCTATAAATAGTTATATGTGATATAGATATAGTAAGGTAGTATTAAGGTAGTGAATTATCATTATATATGTTATATATAAGAATAATCACTATCATATAAGTTTATAATTATAGTATCATATTAATATGATATATATGACTATACGTATGTACTACATGTTGATTCTCCTTTACTGTACAGTTAATAAAACGATCGAAGTTAATTTTGTAGTAGTAAATAAATCAATAAAATAAGTGATATTAAATACATAGTGCATGTAAAAGTATGTATATAACACGTGAACTGTAGTATAGTATAAATATAATGATATATCGAAAATGTTAATGATAAAGATAGTAATAATAGTGAGTATTAATAGTATAAATAAATACTAGCTAAAAGATTATTAACTCTGAAACAGTGTTGTTTCTTTTATCATCTTATGTATTAATCTTTTATCTGGAAAAATGGCAACAGCGCTAAATTTCCAGGCTATGGTTTTTTGCCTTGAATGTTACTTTCTATTATTTGATATATTACTGTATTAGTTATGATGATTGAATTTATTATTATAATTATTATTTAATTAATTTATTATAATCATTCTTTGTTATGATTCAATACTTAGATTGTTTTTCATTGATATTGTAATATATATTAATATTACTTTATTTTTATTGTTTAAATATTAATATGCTTTTCCTTGATTATTTATTATTATTAGTTATTATTATTATTATTATTATATTTAGTTATTATTAAGTTTTAATGGTTCATTATTATTATTTGTATTAATAATTAGTTTATTATGTTATTTTTATTATTAGATTTTTTAATTATTATTATTTTTATTGTTCTATTGTTATTTATTAATAATTATAAAATTTAACATAATTGTAGAGTCAAGTAGTACGCATGCTATTATTCTATTAGAATCTAAGTTATTTAAAATATATACATTATTATCATCATTATTATTAATTTATTATTATTATGTTATGATTATTATTATTATTATTTTATTATTGAATAAGTGATTATTATTATATTCTTAAAATATATATTATTATTAATATAACAGAAATATTATTCATGAAGGAAAAGATACGCCGAGAGGTATTTATATAAGAGAATATTAAAAAATACAATTCGGAAGAAGAAGAAGAAAGAGAAGAAGAGTAAGAAAAGAGAGGAAGGAAGAAAGAGGAAGAAAAGAAAGAAAGCAGAAGAAGAAGCAAGCAAGAAGAACAAGAAAAATTAAACAACAGACAGTAAAGAAGCAAGAAGAAGAAGGGAAGAGAGAAGAATCAAAGAAGAAAGACTAGGAAGAGAAGAAGGAAGAAGAAGACAGAAGAAGAAGAAGAAGGAAGAAAGGAGGAGAGGAAGAAGAAGAAGGAGAGCAGAATGTGTGTCGGAGATGAGAGTGGATGGAGAAGAAAGAAAGAAGAAGAAAAGAAAGAAGAAGAAAAGAGGACGAAGAAAAGAAAGAAGAAGAAGGAAGAGAGACGAAGAAGAAGAAGAAGAAAGAGAGAGAAGGAAGAAGAAGATATAGGTAGAGATGAGAGAGAGAGAAGGCAAAGACAAACATCACACACAACAAATTCAATCACAGCACAACAACCAGACACAACAACAAACAACCAACAAAAGCAATTAGAGAATGACAATGAGTTCAACAACTTTTGGTTTAAAACAACAACCGCAATAGCAAAATAGCAACAACAAAAACAACAACAACCAAACAACAAAACAACAACAACCACACACAACACAACAACACAAACAACAACAGAAACAGCAACAACAACAGTGGGCAACAAATATGAATAAAATATATGATGAAATATATATATATATCAATAGAATAGAGTATAGATAATAGATAAATAAATTAGAATAATGAATATAATAATAATAAGAATAATAATAGTAAGTATAGATGAATAATAATGCAAGTTATATATGTAGTAAGATAATAGCGAATAATAAATATAATAATGAATTAATCGGCCAAAACCAAAAGAGAGTCGACCAGCAGAAGACAAATTAATAGAATAAATGGAAATGGAAAATCAGTTCGCAAGAAATTAACTGGTTTGTTGGTTTAATGCAATTTTTGGATTTATTTTAGTCGTACGCGCACGCGTGATACATTAACCGTTTGTTGAAGATTAAACTGAAGATATCAAGTGTATCTAGCATTCAAATTGTCTCTTTTCGCAATGAGAACCCAAGGTTTAACGTTCCAATTAGTTGTTTTTTGAGTCGTTACACAGATGTACAAAGAGGTTACTTCACAAACACTAAACAGCCACCACACACACTAACCTGACCCTTGGACACACACAACCTACACAACCAGCGTCACGAGCCTACACACACAGAGCATGACAACCACACACATAATTAATTATAGTATATATATATATATAATAAGTATATATTATTCATACGTATATATATATGATAATATTATATATATATCTATATATATATATACATTAGTAGTTTTGCGATTAGAATATATTAATAGTATATTCTATATATGATATTATTATATATATATGAGATATATATATTTATATAAGTATCACTATATATATAGTAATATATGTATATAATTATTATACATATATAAGTAATGATAGTATATATATATATATATAGTTTAGTATTATAGTATGATATATGATTATAATAGTATATATTATGTAGGTATATGTATATAGTATAAGTAGTGTATGTTAGAATTTATCGTATTATCAGTTAGTAATATATTATATATAGTATAGTATATATATTTATATATATTATATTATTATTATATATTATATACTATATAATATGTTTGCAAGTACAGCTATTATATTGTTATGGTGAGATATGCGACTTATAATTTCCTAAGGATGTACAATCAATGATTTTTCTCATGGGAATATTTTTTGGTATTAAAAGTAATTTTTTAACAAACCTAAAAATTGTTGAAACCTTTGTCGACAAAGAATATGACTTTTTCTCGCGACATACAGAGAATAAATTAGACTTCAATCCAATTATTCATAATCTAGTATGACTTAAGATATCGGACAGATGCTACAAAGTAGAATTCATATGAGATACAAGTAAAGAATTGAATCAAGGTAGAGATAGGGAGTGAGAATAACCGGGTATCTGTATTGGTATTAAAGTAGTAACGTAGTTTGTTTTGCAATATGTAATTTTTTTGCATTCATCTTATTAAATCGCATGTCAGTGGATATATTACTGAGAGGTAATTTGAGGTTTGTATATACATCACTTTTACCTGGCAATTTCACATGACATTCCAGACACTTCATTTTTAATTATCAAGGGTGAGCAGTGAGAAGATGTAATACATCTCATATGAATGGTTGGTTTCACAAAACTTTTTGCATCCTTCTTTTGAGATATTATTTTAATAACAGACAAATAAAGGACAACATTTCTCGCACTAAATTGTAGTAATTTCTCTTGGCAAACTCATTAGGCTTTTCACATATGCTAATGGAGCATAAGTTTGTTAATTATGGTCATATATTGCGAGAAAAGTATACCACAACAACTTTATAATCCATTTTGACAGAAAAATGCAGTTCTTGTTTAAAATGTCTAATTGCCATTTTTGGAAGGCATAAAATTGCTTTCATTTGAGAAATTATTTTTCACACAAAAAATGGCATTTGCTATAGTATATATTATCGGATTGAATGTATCCATGATTAAGGTACTCATTCGAGTATGCACGAACACACGGAATAATTTAGCTATTTTTTCACATCACATATGATTACTAAAATATATGGGACCTTATTAATATTAGTAAAAATTTATTATAACTCAGTAGGATAAAAAGTGAGCATTTTTAAAACATTATATGAGGGGTGGAGTAGTACCTATAGTTTTTTATTTATATACGTATTTATATACTGAATTAAAATGCAATTAAGGAGTATTATATTGAATAAAAATTGACATATATACTATTGTTTTGTAGAGTAAAAAAAGGAATTAAAATATTTATTTTATAATACTTTCATCAGCAAACTATTTAATACTTTCCGGATTTTATTTTTACAAAATGAAAATATATTTTTCTAACTTATAAAGAGCTACATAATAAATATCATGATTGCACCGTTTAAAAGGAAAATAATACATTTAATCACAGTCGAAGAGTGACAGCACAACCTTGAATGTGAGTGATTATATAGAATGATTCTTAGCTATTTATATGTCTAATAATGATTAATTTGTTCTTTTTATGAAATATCATTATTGTTAAGTTATGACCTAAGTATTTCTCAAGAGATTTACGCTGACGTCACGCGTATATATTAAGAATCTATAATCTTGACGAAGTATATAATTATTCGCTGTGAAGTACGAAACCAATACAATACGACACTATACTATACGATCACAAGAAAGCAATAGAAAGGAAATCAACTTGTCTTATATTGTTAACAAAGTATTGCAAAAATAATCACCAAAAATGCAATCCCCGTAAGTATATGTTAAAGTGAAACATGTAAAAAAGTGTACATGTTACGAGAGGGAGAACTAGTAATCTTTGGACTAAACAATTCTCTAAAAAACTTATTGCTAATATACAGGGATTTTTGGTATAAGTTGTTATACACATAGGTGGAGTAAATTTAAATTTTCAAACGGACATCATATTATTGACATAAATAATATTAACTTGTCCTACTGGTTCGAAAAAAGGTATAAATAGATAAAACTATAGGAGATATCAGGAAGACGTTATTCTGTGTTTCTCACTTTGATTAAATTTGATAGAAATATAAAATAACTCATCTGTAATCTATTTCTATATAAAAATGTATATTCGAGCTTAATATCAGACATACATAAAATAAAAGAAATAAATTAATAATTTATGTATAGTACTATAGTATTTATAATATATATATTTAAAATCAAATAATATATTAAAGTATATTTAATATTATATAATATATAATAGTATAATAATTTAGCCCTAATATCATAAAAAAATATTATCTATATAATTAATCCAATATATGAACCTTTTGATATTACGCTGAATTATATGAATAATATATACATATATACTAAATATATATAAAAATAAAATAATATAACTGAATTATTATGATACTATCATTAAATAGAATCTAGAATATTAATTCATAAATTATAACGATCTTAAGAATATCTAATTAGACTCACTAAGAAGGATATATAATGATAAACATGAGCTAGTATTAATGGGTAAAGAGGCTAAAATATTATTGTAATATTTAATACTCGGGAATTTATAATAATAACTACAGATTTCATTTAAATTAAAGGTTAATAGTAAATATGCAAAATTTATTATATAAATATGTTATTTATTAATAACCTTAAAAATTTATATATAAATATTTTTTTAGTAATAAAATAAACTCTATATCTTACTGACACCACGAAACCAAAAATAAATAAACGTTTTGGGGTTGTTATGTTTATATAATAGCAAAATTGACTTGAGTCCACTAGATCAAGATTAGGACAAAAGTCAGTGGGGAGGGTAAAGGAAGGTGGGTGCTGGGATCAGTTATTGAAATTTTTAAACCGATTAGCTGAATTTTCCTGGCTTTTCAGGGTACTGTAAAATAAGCGCGCCACAAAAAACCTCTCAAGTTATAAAAACGTAAAAAGAATAAAACTTTTAGTAAAACATACAAAATATGACTTGAACAATAGATCATAGATCAATAGATCAATAGAATCACAGATACATGAATCAATAGATCAATTAGATCCAAATAGAATCAATAAGATACAGAGGATATAATGAAGGGTTATGGGGCGTAGCCATATGCATAACTGAATTTCACTGATTTTACTAGTCTTAAGGTACCGTAAATATGCCACAATATTTTTACACAGCTTACAACCATAAAACAGAAGATAAACACCTCTTTATGAAGAGCAGAAAATGTTTAAAGAAACCAAAAAAAAAAAATACATGTAAAGTTTCTGGTGTTAGATTATACAGAAATATGCCAGGTTCGACGTTCCACATTAGAATCAACCTAGATCAGGAACCGGGTAGGCCCCAGGACTGGGCCTCGAAACACAACCCCCATCCCCCACCCCGTTTGACTTCTACATACTACCCCTCGATTTATAGATTTAAAACTAGCCTTTTAAGGTTATGTTTAAATAATGCAAAAATTTTTAAGGGGATTTATAAACATAAAAGAAAATTAAATTCTTTTAGGGTAAAAAAAAAGTTTGAAAAGAACCGAAACAAAAATAAATAATAAGTTTTGGGTGTTCATGTTATAGCAAAATATGACTTTGAGCAATAAGATCAAATAATCGAAGTTAGGACTCATGGAAGTAGGAGGATGGGGCTGTAGTACAGTTTTGATTTACGGATTTACTGATTTACTGGCTTTAGGGTAGAAAATATGCTAATTTTTTTTAAAGTTATAAAACCGATAAATGGAATAAATTTTTTAGTAAAAAAAGAAAAGAATTTTTTTAAAAAAGAACAAACAAAAAATAGAATGAAGTTTGTTGGTAGTTATAGACCCAAAATATGACTATGACATCAATCGGATCAAATAGAATCAATGAGATTAATAGAGCAATAGATCATGGAAAGGGTATGAAGGGTATGGAGGGCAGTTTGATTTGATTTACTGATTTACTGTATTTACTGCTTTAAGGTATGTAAAATATGCAAATTTTTCAATACTGTATAGGAAAAATAAAAAGAATAAATATTTAGTAAAAAACACACAAAGAAAAGAACAAAACACAAAAAATGGCAATTAAAAAGTTTTTTGGTTGTTATGTATCATTACAAAAAAGTGACTCTTCTGGTGTCACCTTATTAATATGGATGACTTGAAACTACACGCATCAAATAGATCACAGGGGAACCGCGCGCGCTTTATCGAGGGTATCGGAGAGGGCAGTTTTGATTTACCTGATTTACCTGGATTTACTGCTGTAAGGCTCTGTAAACTATGCCAAATTTTTTAAACGTTATAAACATAAAGGAATAAATTTTTTATCGTAAAAAAAGAGTAAACAGAAAACAAAACAAAATAAATAAGTTCTTATAGTAAAAATGATACACAAAATGGACTTGAATCAATAGATTCAATAGAATAAATAGATCCATAGATCAATAGATCCAGAAGGTATGAGGGTATGGAGGGCAGTTTGACTTTTCTGATATTAACGTGGATTTTACTACTGACCTGTGCATTATAAGGGTATGCTAAAAATGTAAATTTTTAAGTTAGTAACATAAAAAGAAAAGTTTTTATGGTTCAAAAAACAAAATATTAAGCAAATTAACAAAATAAATAAAATTTTAATTAGGTAAAAAACGAAAAGTACTTATATATCATAGATCCAACAGAAGGGTATGCAGGGTATGGACGGCAGTTATGATTTTTGAAATTTACTGAATTTACGCTTTAAGGTATTTAAAAATGTAAATTTTTTAAAGTTATAAAACCATAAAAAGAATAAATTTTCTTTAGTAAAACAAAATATTTAAAAGACACATTAAAACAAAAAAATAAATAAAAATTTTTAATAGTAAAAAAACGAAAAGTTTTATTGAGGAAAACAAAACAAAAATAAATTTAAAAGTTTCTCATGTAAAATGTTTATATCAAATATGGGACTTGAATCTAATCAGATCAATAGATTCAAATAGGATCAATAGGAAACAGGAAGGGCGATTGAGGGGGCTTGGGAGGCAACAGTGAAATTTTACCTGGGATCATTGATTACCCTGGGTTTTAAGGGTCTGCTAAAATATGCCAAAATTTTTTAATTATAAACTAAAAGGAATAAATTTTTTAGTACACAAACACACACGAAAAAAAAGAAACCAAAACCAAAAGTAAATAAAGTTTAGTTTTGTTATGTTATACAAACTATGACTTGACAATCAAATAAGATCAATATGATCCATAGATCAATTAGAATCACAAGAAGTTTATGAGGGTAGGAGGGCAAGTTTGATTGATACTTGATTTACTGATTTACTGCGTTTAAGGTTATGTATTATGGCAAACAAAAAATACTAATTATAAACATAACACGGAATAAATCTTTTCAGGTTAAAAACGAAAGTTTAAAGAAACAAAACAACAATAAATAAAAGTTTTGTGTTATGTTATACAAAATCTGACTTGAAAGTAAAGTAGATCAATAGATCAATAGATCAATAGATCAATAGATCACAGAAAAAGGGTATGAGGGGGATTTTGGGAAGGGGGCAGTCTTTGAATTTAACCCCTGATTTACATCGTGGATTTACCTGCTTTAGTATTGTAAAAATGTATTTTTTATTAAAAACAAAGAAAAAGAATACATTTTTTTAGTTAAAAACAATAAATTATTTTATAATTAACCATAATCAAATAAAATTTATAGAAAAAAGAAAAGTTTAGAACAAAACAAAAATAAATAAATAAGTTTTTGTTTGCGTTATTGTTATCACCAAATAATAAACTGAAAGAGTCGTCCATAGGGAATCTCATGATAATCATAGATCAATAGATCAGGGGAAGGGTACTGTAGCGGTAATGGAGGCAGTCTGATTAACTGATAGTCATTGATTCTGCTAACACCCTGCTTATCGAGCAGGTGCCTTTGTAAATAGCAAATTTTTTTTAAGGGCTCTTAAGAACCCATAAAGGGGCAATAATTATTTGACGTTACAAAACAATGTTAAAGAGAACAACAAAAATAAAATTAAAAGGTTTCATTGGGTTTTTGTGTTTATACAAAAATATGACTTTGAATAAATAGATCAATAATCAATAGATCAATAGATCAATAGATTCAACCAGGGGAAAGGGTATGAAGGTATGTAGGGGCAGTATTTGTATTTACGGGATGACTGGAATTTTACTCTTTTTTATTATGGTAAATTGTTAAATTGCAAATTTTTTTTAAAAAAAAGTTAATACAAACCGCATAGAGTATTACCGACTCTGCTAGGTAAGAACGAAAAAGTTTAAACAGGAAACCAAAAACAAAAATAAATTAAGAAGCTTTGTGGGTATTTATACAGAAAATATGGACTTGATTCAAATAGATTCAAAAATAGATCAATTAGATCAATAGGATCCAAGAAGGGGTCATGAGGGTAATGGAGGGGGCAGTTTTTGATTACTGATTTACCTGGGGGATTTATAACAGGGGTTTAAGTTTGAAAATGTAAAAATTTTGTTGAAAAAGGTTATAATAGAAAAACTAAAAAGGAAAATAAGTTTAAAGTTAAAAACAAAAATATTGTTAAAAAGGTCAAATTAAACCAAAATAAATAATTTTAAAATAAAAACGAAAAAATATAAAAAAGTTTTATAAAGAAAAACAAAAAACCCAAAAACTAAATAAAGGAGTTTTGTTGTCTATGTTTTATTTACCAAAATAAATTGACAGTTGAATCTAATGAGAGCGAATTCAATTAGATCATTAGACAGTAGATCATGGAAGGGGAGAGTGGGAGGGACGTTTGGGATTTACTGAATTTATGTTTTTGCTGTTTTAAGTAATTGTAAAATAGCAAAAAAAAATTTTTAAGTTAATAAACATAAAAGAATAAATTTTAGTAAAACCAAAAAGGAGGATTAAAAGGAAACAACCAATTAAAATAAAATTAAAAAGTTTTTGTGTTATGTTGATAACCAATATGAACTTGAATCAATTTTGTAGAGCATCGGCATTTCCAATAGATTTTCATTTTCTGTAAGCTAAATAATATCAGCATAGAGGAAAGAAGGGTAGAGGTATGGCATTTTATATTAAATGATTTACTTGCTTTCAAAAAGGTATTAAATTACATATTTTTTATTAAGTTATAAACATAATAAGAATAAATTTTTTTAGGGGGCTCGAAAAATGTTAAAAGAAAACAATACAAAATAAATAAAAGTTTTTCGAGGTGTTCAAGTTTTACAAAACATGATATGAATCAATAGATCCATTGATCAATAGACAGTTGATTTTTATAGATGGGTATGTGGGTTGAGGTGAGTATTGGATTACGTGATTCTACTGCGCCAATTAACGCGGTGGTTTTTTGTTGTAAAATGCTCAAAACTTTTTAAGTTAATAACATAAAGGAATAAATTTTTTACTAAAAAACCGAAAAGTTTAAAGAAAACAAAACAAAATAAATATAGAAAGTTTTGTGTTCCGTTATTCGCGAAAAGCATTGACAATTAATTCAGATAGAATCAATAGAATCCAACCAAGTTCAAACAAAGGTTATGAGGGTATGGAGGGAAGTTTGGATATTAACTGATTTACTGATCTACAGGCTAGTGAAATAATTATATGGAATTCTATAAGTATTAAACCCTAATCTAACTAAATATAAGATGGAGAAGTAAAACAACAATGTTTTAAAGAAATAAAAAAAAAATAAATAAAACAAATAAAAATCATATACAAAAAAAAAGAAGTTAAAAAAAAAGTTTAAAATAAAATAGATTGAATCTATAAAAAAAATCAAAGTTTCGAAAATAAATTTTTAATATAAGTAAAAAAAAAAAAAAAACAAAAAAAAAAAAAAAATTAAAAACAAATTTACATTAACATAAAATATAAAATGTAAAATGAAAAACATAAAAAAATAGCACCAACTTATCTGTATATTCAAAATTTTAAGGGAAAAAAAATATAAGTAATTAAGTTACATTTATAAAAGAAAATGAGATTTGCACAAAATATAAGTGCAAGTCTTGAACATTTGCAAAGACGGGTTATCTATTGCCAAGCTGCAATAGCAAGGTGACGATATGATACATCGAAAAGAACGCCCAGCATTACCGAGTAATAATATTGATAATTACTTACTAAACGAATGTTTACTAACTAGGCACCGCACCGGACCTGACCGACATCGGTGCCGGCTTGTATTCAACTCCTCTGACCGAACCCGGGAGTCTTTCAGAAAGCTCCGATCTCTGAATCCTTTTCTCGCCAAATTTCAACTCGTTCTACGACTTCGATTTTCGAGTTAGCACCGTGGGAGGAGCACCCCTCGAACTAGGGGTTTGAGCACGGGGACGTAACCTCGTCTACACAGAGTACCTACCATTCATACGGGGAGCCAAGTTTTAAGAAGACAAGTCAACTAGAACTCCTCTTCTAAATTGCGTGGCTAATAAAAGTGTGGGTTATAAGACTTATGTCCTAGCCCTTCTTAAACCAAATATAGCAACCTGCTCAAAATTGGTCTACCACCCCTTAGAAACCCAATTCTGAACAATCAACAAGTGGGCGGTAACTGCGATCATACAAGTAATTTCAGGAGGAAAGTCCCATAAGGGGCATAGTGCCCGAGTTATGACCTGGTTCATAGAGCCTGCAGTCATTAGAACCTCAGATGATAAACTCTGTAATTCGGACTTCGCCTTCGACATAAGAAACCCATAAATATTAACATCCCCTCAAACGTCCAAAACTTCGATGGACCTTGACGCAGAAATCCAAGTTCATGTCCGGCGGATTTGATAAGCTGAATCTTCCTGTTTCCACAATGCGCCTCACGGGTACCTGAGGTACCGAAAGAACAACGAACTCCACGGAGCGCAAATGTTAGAGTGAGGAGACTGCTAATGGAAGGCTCAGCCCTTATAGCCATCCCCCGGGAGCAACGATGCACAGCGCGAGGCCGTCAAACGTTCAAGAGCACCACTGTCATGAACCGGCATAGAAGACCACCAGAGGAGGAGCGAGCGTTATCCAGTGACGAGGTTGCTCGCAAAGGCTCCCCAAAAAACGTCAAGATCTATCTAGAGACTTTTTACAAAATTCAAAATCATCGTGGCGGC
>JABUQX010088685.1:0-34207 GCA_015478945.1 Trachelipus rathkii
CTTACATAGTGTATGAGAACTATTAAGTTATTATTTTTATATAATAAAAAATAATATCAAGCGTCTAAATATTTAAAATATATGATTATTAGGAGATACATAATATTTATTTAAGGAATAAGTTTTTTGGGAATATTATATTATTATTTATAAAATAATATCATGTATTATATTAATTATTAATTATTATTTATTTATTATTATTATTATTATTATTATTAATTTTATGTTATTATTTTTTTTAATTATTATTTTATTATGTATTATTTTAATTATTTATTAATTATTATATATTATTAGTTAGGGATTTGAAATGCATTAGGTTAGGTGTACTCTTTTTATTCTATTTAATTGTTTTATTTAATAAATATAGTATACTATTATATATACTATTATAATATATCCTTTATTAAGAACTGGAGATATAAAAAAAAATTGAAATCTGCATCGTTCTAGATATATTTTAAAAAAAAGATATAAATACATGAGAATTTTAATTCATCATACTTGTAGTGGATATATGTTTACAAAAATCACAGCGCGGGTAATCATTTAATTCACTTATCGCATTTTTCTCCATAACAGTAAGGATCAAAGTAAACACCAAAGATAATTGTGATTAATAAGTAAAGTTTGTAGAGATTCTATTGAGGCTACGTGAGAATAATGTGTCTACTAATAGTTTATATTTCAATAAAATTCATGTTGCGGTAAATTTTCTTGTAAAATCATTAGTTTCTCTTGTATATTTATTTGGCCTTTGAATCATAAAATGTATTCTTAGTTTTACCAACTCTGACAAAGTTTAATTATTATTTTTTGTTTATTTGTCTCTTTCTCCTCTGGTTTTAATTATTAAAAGATACATCCAATTTAATAGTTTAAATTCTATATATAATATATATATATATATATATATGAAAAATCATAGTTAAATATATTATATTGTATTTATTTATTTTTTATAAAATTAGGTTTTGAAAATCTTTACATTAAGTGTAAAAAAGTTACAGTACATTTCTATTAAGATCAACTAAGAGTATACCTCCAGATTTTTATACTAAGCAAATAACACTTACCTAATATCACTTTTAATTTTTTATTTTATTTTTGGTAACTCATATTCTTATATTTTATTTGTACACTCGTATCTTTTATTTGCAACTTAACTTAATTATTCTTTTTTATTTTAATTTTATCCTTCATGCAACTACTACCATTAAATGATCCTTACTTAGCCATCAGTATAAAATAATGCTATTATATATATATAATATATATATAAAATATAGTTTGATTAATGAAGTGTGAAATAAGCAATATATAATTAATACACCAATTAGATCTCTCTTTTACATTCTCAAAGCTTATCTACCTAAACTTTTATAAAATTAGACATTTCATTTTGAATAAATAAATTTATTTATTTTACTTTATTAGTTACTTTACTATCTAATTATTTGTTGTCCCTAAATTAGATATTAATATATACCTAATTTGTTCTTTTTTAAATAGATTAAAGTTTAACGTATAAATAATAACTATCTACTCTAATTTTTATCCACTAAGGAAAGCCCTAAATATTTTTATAAAATGTAACTACTTTTCGCAACACATTTATAATATTTATATAGTATATGATTAAAAATTATTAAGGTAATGCTCAATAATGTAGTATATAAGCTCTATATTGGGATTTCACATCAGCCAATTCCGAGTTATTATTTATTATAAATTAATAAATATAATACAGTGCTGAGAATTCTCAGTTATTTTATCATTGTGTCAAAGATTTTAATAAATGCGTTTTTTATCGAGACCGATCTTCTTTACATTGATTAATAAAAAAATAAAAGTAAAGTGATATATTATTTTCCAGTGATTCTGATCATCATCATTCTATATATAAATACTACATAACTATATAGTTATAATATTTAAAGTGAAAGCTATATTAAATAATATACTAATAATTTTTATAAATACTTCACTGTATTGAATATTACTTAAATTGATAAAAATTATGTTATTGCATATGTTTGAATCTTCGTAATATTCGTATACATTAATGCGAAAAAAACATTATATATTAAAAACTTAATTCATACACACAAAGGAAGTGGAAGAAAATAGTGATGGATAATAGATGTTTGTTTTAAATACATAAGGTTTTTGTGTTCGTGATAGTGTGTATGGTGTCGTGGAGTGTAGGATGTGGGTGTGGGTGTAGAGGTTCTACGTATGTGTGTGTGTGGAGGTGTGGGTGTGTGTTCGAGAGAGTGTTGAGTTAGAGTTCGAGAGTGTGGGTCGTGGTGAAACTTGGGAGTCATAGTGGGGTGGTGGTTGGTGTGTTGAGAGTCGTATGTTGATTTCAACATTTATATATTCCACTCATGGTAAAGAAAGGATAGCATCTGAGAGTGGTGGCGATCGCAGTATATTCAGTAATCAGGAATCTATACATATCTAGATGAAACGCAGCCTAAATAAAGGTAAAATCCGTCAATTACGTGGATTTAAATAACGAATAACTAGAGCTAAATCGGATTTTGACAAAATGTTACTTTGCATCCATCTTTTATTGTGAAAAGTGAAACATATATAAATAGTGAAGCCATCAGAAAAAATCAAAAAGTCTGAGACATTCTATTAGGTGATCTGCAACGAAACACCTCATCAACACAGGCAGAATTAAATATCAGACCTTAGGAAGAAATATTCTTTGCGCCAAGAATCGAAAAATAAATAGTTAGAGATCATAGTGTATTAATTTATTATAAAACAACTAAAGATTATGCGTTTTTACAATATTGATGACTCGAGTGGAAATTAACTGAGATATCAAACTTTAGATAAACATATCTCTCTGTGTTGAGTTAAAAAGAAGAGAGACTCTATAACATGATGAAGTATTAAATGTGAATATGGGTACTTTGTTAGGCATTTTAAGGAGGGGTCATGCAATAGTCTTTTTTATACATAGATGTTTGGACAAATAAAAGATCCAAGGTATTTCGTGCATTTTTTGATTAAAATCTTTGTATATTAAAGTTTCATTACTATGGTATATTTCCCATCTGTGCCTGATATTATGAAGTTGTTACCGCATTATGAGAAACCAGTCCCTTTTGAGAGCAATTTTGATAACTTTATTTCTATAAAGACGAATAAATGTACGGAAAAATAGCTCATACTTTTACTTAACTTATGAAAAAAACTAACGTATTTTTTTGGTCTAACACGTACAGTCGGACTGAACAGATATTGGCTCTATATCAGCATTTCTTTGACATTATGAGCTACACATCTAACAATGTAATTGTCTTACCAAACGTCATTCTAGATATCTAGTAGGGTGCTTCACCGTGAATTCTGGCTTAAAGTATTTGTTTTTAGTCACGTTCTTTCTTTTACTAAATCATTTAACAAGACATATCTACATTGAAAAAAAAAAAAACTTGACAAGAGAATATTGTGCAGTATAATGAGCATCTTTCACTATAAATTTGATCACTTTAGCAATACCTGAGAAGTGACAAAGCACCTGCGGCATACTCATATCTCTAGAAATGCCCATAATACTCACGATTATTATGCGCTTACTTATCCATATCTGACATCATTTCAAAATGTTGGGATATATCAGTAACTGGAAAATACGCACAGGAATGACTGCCATTTTTTTAACGCTTTTCATAGACTACCTTTAATATTGTACTCATAAAAAACTAAACTCCAAATATTACTCTTATTCTGAGAAATTAGTAACTCGATATAGCGAAAACACTTCCCTATTCAAGCGTTCTCACACTATCGGAGACATTTGGTCGTAAAAGGTAAATAATTCATTTTAAACATTCTTCTTAGACTCGTACTGTCTTATGATAGATTCTTCTTCAATTCTATATGGTGACATGTAATTTAACTTTGAATTGAATATTGATGTATACACGTGGACATTCTTGCCAGAGTATAGATGTTATGTAGATAATTAAGTATGTATCAAACTTTATTTCGCGCATTTGCATAATCAGATAGTATCATCAAGAAATTCTCTTTTTAAAGAGAACTGCCACAATTTATGAATATTTTTTTGTCTGCAGAAGAAATTACCATGAGTGATTATTAGGCCTATAGGTGAACAATGCATAACTGTATTTTAACAGATAGATTTTATAGTTCATAGTGACAATAGTATATCTTTGTAAAAGTGAACTATCTTTAAAGCCTCTCCTTTTCCAAGCTAAAATTATATTTTGCACTGCATGATGTCTTATATTTTGGAGTTATTTATTATACTTAGTTTGTAAGAGGGAGAGGCATATATGAGGTATAAAACAATGTACTTATGCTCAACTAAGATTTTTCATCCATCTAAATGTAGAGGCACGCAGCAATACATATAGAAAAGTCTCTATTTATATGTATCCATTAGACATAGGTAAAATGTGGACATTTTTATCATGCTCTCTAAGAATGAGTTTTAATTATAGTCTCGTTCAAGGAGGCACTGTTGTTTAAATTTAATTTAACAGTCGAGAGATAAGGTCGTTGTAATATTTATATTTGATAACACCATCAAGGGATTAATAATTAAGAATTCGCACAAAATATATAGAAATGTGGAAAAGAAGATACATATATACATTAAACAATTAAGATCTTGAGAGCAAGCTCAAGTAATTTAAAGCAATGTGAGAGGAGAGACAAAAAGAAATACCAATGAATTTGGAATTTGTTAAATTCTCAAATTTGCTCCATAACACTGGTAAACATATATCTGTAATAGAACTCATTTAAAAACTGTAAATTTCAATATATATTCATCAACTGACTTTTTCAATCTACCAGAATACACGCTCAATAGAAGGTTAGGATTTTCTAGGAATAATATTGACTTAATAATGAATTATCATTTGAGATATTATATGTATTATCAATAGTTCATTCATATATAATACACGAACCTACCCATATAACTGATAGGATTTGGTAATAACCAAACGACTACTCTAATATTAAATCTTTATGTTAACAACTTTATATCTCTTACGTAAACCTACAAAACGTTCAATGTCTTATGTGTTCCACACTACACTTGTGTCAATGATTTTGCTTCTGACTCCCCTTCATATAACGCAGAATTTGAGTATTATAAATACTCATCAAAATTTTTAGTTATTTGTAGAAGATGGAAAGCAAGTTCGAGAGTATCCTTGTAGATTTTTAATTTTTATTAACAAAGTATGGATGAAGAGAAAATAAGTGAGTGCGTCTTTTATCTGCTATGTATATAAGGGTTAAGTAATTATATGGAAATCACAATAACAAAGAGAAACATACACACAAGAAAGGTGTATTCGATCCTCTACTAATCAACAATCAATTTGGAGACACAGAGGAAGATATGGTTTAAAGGAAAAGACGTATGCGATATCTTAGAATTTCTTGGTGTTTGTATGGCTTGCATCTCTTTACTTTGTTATTTTTTTTCTTCACTTATGTTTACTGTTGCTCTTTTCTGAGCCTACCTAACAAGGTTTGGTATTCTGAGATGCTTTGAAAATTGAAAATTATTCAAATATCACCAGTTGTTATCTCTGAAAAGCGGTATCGTTCGTTCATTTAGGGAACATATGAAACATATCGATGACGCTTCACACTTATCTTCAATGCGAAACATAAGTTTCAATATCCTGAGAAGGTAAATTGAATTTTGTTAATGATTAGTCCCCTCTACATAACTAGTAAAAGTCTAAGCTTAAGACGGTTAGTTTTTAGGCTGTTTAAGTCTTCTCTATATTTATGTTTGTATTATATTAGTGGATCGCTAAGGTTGGTTAGAAACTTTTTTTGATCATATTATAATTAGGCATGGATTTTATGGCTTTTATGATCGAACTGCCAACATTCTCTATGGAGCTCTGAGAATTATATAAGGGCCAAATTACTAGTTTATTGTGAATCTCAATAGTACCACAACCACCCTTAATCCTGTGCTTGTTTGTTCTTGACAGTAAAGATGAAATATGTTTCTTTGTGTTATTATATGATTTTGAACAGTTTTCACTAATACAATGTCTTTGTCTTAAGAATTTAACGCTTAAAGTTATAGAACTAAGCCGTTTGTGGTTTGTGCTTTGAACGCACTTAGTGATGTATTCATTTTGATATTATGTGTTTAATTTGCCTTCTTAGCAGTTGCATAATTTTGTTTTTGTTTTTTTTAGAGTATTTGCTTTAGACTTTAACTTACCATAACTCTTTTATAATTAATTGGTCTACTTTTTAATTGTCTTTATTTGACATTTTCACTGACATCCGTTTTTTCTAATAAATTTTAATCCGAGAGTTCGGATCACGGTATTATAGAATTATTGTTTATTAGTCAATCTTGGCTTCTGAATATTTCTCCGGTTAAATCTATTCCACTACTGAGACAAGAAGGCGCTATTTCGGTTATCAAAAACCTTCTAATAGCATACGTAATAATTACAATGTGCAATCAGTCTTATTAAAGCTATCATATTATTATGACATCTTTTTCTTATAATGATATTTAGGCCCCTCACTGGATCTGCTACCTCATAGAAGGTAAAATAAATGCATAAAGTATAATAAAATTTTAAATTTTTATTGAGCCATTTATTTTTCTCTATTATCTTTAACCTTACCTCTCCCTCTTACAACTAAGAATAAACCAAAAGCATCTATGCCTATATTTGTTAAGGGAGGGAAGATATGTCACTTGTTTCAGGTTTTCTTATTTCTTATTTCTAAACTTTTGACGGTAAATCGCCGTCGAAAAACCATCAAGGTTAGTGTTGTTTTATCGGCCTATTGGTTCTTTCATGTTATATCTTTCCTGTTCATAAATATATATCGCATTCCTTGACAAGGAGATACTTTCTTTGATTCTATTTTTGCTCTTTAGCCATAATAGAGTACTAATTACATACCATAATATCCGAGATACAGACCATGAGTTACACTTCTGTTTTGGATTAATAAACTCATTCAATGTCTTTAGCGAAAAGTCCTCATATTAGAAGATAGTGTGTTCATCCATTTAACAAAAAAATAGCCATCTATAAGAAAATTTATGTACATACTAATACTAATGATTGAGTCTTTCACTATTCCCATATAAGCACTTCCAAAGAGACTACTCTGTTTAGAGCAACGCCCTAATTTATAAAATTACAAGGCTTTTTGCGCAGTAATATACTTCAGTGAAGCTAAGCTAAAGGTTTTGTCAAAGCCTAGTATATTTGTTTAATGTATTAATGAGATACAGATGAACAGATAATATTTTCTTCATCTACGAATTAAAAATTATTTTTTATTAATATGGCGGTCAAAAAAAATGGCAGTCAAATAAGGATATTTTTCCTGATCTAATGCGTATTATATGTTCAACACACAGTTACGAGATTATAATTTTTCGGTTGTACAGATTATTTGCAGTATGAAAGCTAAAAAGTGATTTTTAAGTTCCCACAAGATGTGGGGCTAGCTAATATGTCTTGAGCCAAAGCGTCCACGCAGGCGTGCGTTTCTCACGAACTAAAGTCTCTTTATATCAATATTTTCTCTAAGATGTTCAAATTATTTTTATAGGAAAGCGCCAAGTACCATCATTCTGTGTTAGAAGATATTATCTTTTTTAAGGGTCTTTACCATTTATATATACTCTTTGAGGCTTTAGTTTGTCGATTGAAATTTTTCCACACACCAATGATAGCTAATTATCAGCGGGAGGAGCCTGTTTTGAATAAACCCCACATGTGTACACGGTTGACACTACATTCATTGTGGAGAATATTTACCAGTTCTGTGCTTTGGGAAAACAGTGGATGAGAAGCATAGGAAGGCAAATACTACATGAACATAGTGAAGGACGAGACGTCTCGTCTAGTATCCAAAGACTAATACTAGCTTGCAGTGGACAAATTTGAAAGGCTGAGGAAAACCAAAGGTATAGCTCGCTTTGGAATTCTTTTATACCCACAGAATGGGGAGTAGCCCTTGGTAAAACGTGCTGTCTGCATGACAAATCTAATTTTGCTAGGAATACAAGTAATTGCAGGAAAAGGACTGAGCGTATAGAAGAGATAACAAGATTTTTCAAATATATTGGTCGTAGGCTCCTCCACTACAGGGAGGGTGGAGCGCAAAAATCACTCATAACACGTATGAATGTGTTTATATTATTTTGTGATATAAATTGTGATCTAAATCTACAAAATGTTCATAATGGACTGATTCACATCAAACGTAAAATAAGCACATGATGAACCTAGTAAAAGTTAAAAATTTGGTTGAGCCCTGAAAATCTATGGAATCAGCAAGGCGCGCACCTGTAAGAGTATCAATATTTTCCTCAGATAGTCTCTCTCTTCCGAGCACAAACTCCGGGAGCATGTGCGCTCACTCATTTACGCTTGACCATCTGTGTAACACTTTACATCCCCTTCATCAGAAACTGTACGGACATACTTGTCGGAGGATATGTATGATATATTACCAAGTGGATCTATCTATTAGAGATTGTTCTCTATGAGGCCGAAGGAATTGTTGCGGTCACTGGAGTATATGAAAAGAAATTAGTTACTTCTGTGAGAGATCAGAGAAAAGGTTTCATGTCTTTCGTCCTTAATCAAATATTTGAAATTACACTACCAACTGACAAAATATGAACGAGAGATATAATTTTTACCATAGTGTCATAGTTACTTCTTAGTCTACAAAGGTAGGAGATAACACTATGAGGTGAACAAACAGATCCATTGTACTTCTTATCGAGGAGCTTTCCATCGGTTAAATTAATATATTATAAAGAGTGTTCTCTTTCCTAATATTTCGCTGAGACAAAGATGGTAGAGGTCGCCAACAACTCAGTTTACTCTTGTCCCCTAGCCATAAATTATCAAAAATGAGACAAGCGAACCAAAGACCTAAGCATACACCTGTAGGAATATCCCTTTGACTCCTACTCCAATGGGGGTTTACCTAAATACGACCAGAAGATTGCGATTTGGTTTTAATGGATAAGTTTCAACGGAGAAATGCTTGAAGCTTGTGTTTATTGAAAAATGGCAAATTTTACCTTCTATTGACATATATTTTTGTCATCAACAAAACTGAAAGAGGATATGAAAAAAATAGATAATCTTGCAAGAAGCAGAAGCCCTAAGATATCATGAAAACAAGAGCTGGTCCTAACATATGCGTTTGAAAATTTGCACCAGTGGTCCAACACACCCACACTTAAACCACCATGAGCCGCACACCAAGCGACACCCACACCCACACAAAAAAAAAAGGGCGGGGAAAAATTTTTTTTTATCATTCCAAGCACCACCCACCACTTCTCACATCACTACAGCCACCTCATCGGGGGAACTAGCGTCACGCACACCCACACCGCATCTACCTAAGAAATGAACCCAGGCCAAACACAAGCTCTTGTAACATGCAGCCCCTCTACATGCTACGGACAAACATAATGAACTGTACAACACAGCGATGCACACACACATATTCAAATAATTCTATTATAATCATATATATAGTAACCCACTGCGTTTTGACAAGGGGAAAATAAAATATTTAATTATTTATTATTATCTCACTCCACACCACTCACACATTAAAACCTAGGTACTGAGTAAATGATATTGACCTAATTTGATTTAAGGTTCCCCTAGACAATAAGTAGGTTAGAATGATTATCAATATATATTTTGCAATAAATATTAATTACGAGGGATTTCTGAAGTGTGGTGAAGAAACTCAAGCTAGGAATATCTTTATGCGTGGACCCTCAAAATTTCCGCCCAAATCATCAAAGGAAATAGACAATTTCAAATAAATTTACAGATCATTAGATAATTTTAGTAAATACATCTAGCCTGTGAGTAAATATATTATATAAAGTTTTGTTTTTGTTTTGTTAAGTATATATATAATTTCTAAGAATTAATATTAATAAAAATAAGTACACATCAAATACCATATTGTATACCCAATTCGTTTAAGACTATAAGAACTAGAGATTCGAGTAATTAATAATGTTTTTACAGACTATTATACAACGATCTTGAGAATTTCACATGTAGTATGTGACAGACTATTGAGTTTTTTTAATCATAATAGATCCACTTGTATCACTATATATGATCTACTCCAGCTATTAAGATTTGGTTTGTTTATTCCATGATTATTCTAGTGATAATAGTTCATAGTGTAGGTAACAAGGGTAGAGGGGTTTACCATACTACACGTATATCAATAGGTGAATTGAAAGAAAGATTAACTCACAAGGAAAGATGGGTAAAACACTAACTTGTATGGACAGACCCTATTTATAGTTATGGGAAGGCCTTTCAATATATCAGTGTAATTAGTCCACTATTACTGCAACAACTAAGATAGAGAACAATTATTTCACTGAGTAACAAAGGATATCTCAACAGATGCGGCAAAATTTGATGCTTTGAAATATGTGAATATAAAATTATAGCATTAAACATAAGTATAAGATGATTTAAATTTATACTTATTACATCATTAACCAATTATTGAATATATATATAGTCTTTCGTTGTATTTTTATTGTAATTCCCACTCTCTACATAAATCCATATATAACCTATATGTGTTGTTTTGTTTTTATAATTTATATTTTGTGAACCACATCTATACTATAGCTTATATCTAGTTCAAATAAACTATGAGCCAATCTTAATAGTAAAAATACGGATGGAGTTCATTAATAATTACTGGAATCTAATACGGGTATAATACAATTTAACTATCAATAAAATTGGCCTTTCATATAATTGATTTTGCCCTATAGTTTCCGTAACTGTGGCCAGTGGTTTTATTTTTATATAAGATTTAGATAAAGTAAGTAATAATTGTTCTAATAGAATCCTTAGAAAATGTTTTGGCAATTTTAAAAAACAGAACTTGACTGAAAATGTGTCAACGTCATTGTAAGGGAATCTCGCAGCATTATTTACACGACAATTTTCCCTTCCAAAATAATATATTAAGAATAATCATCAAAAATATAATTTACTATTTCTACGAAAATTTAACATTTTTATATATGAATACTCCATAAGGACACTCAAAGTTAACAGTAACTAAGAGATTTTGGGACTTTGATAATTTACTATTATGTATCATATTAAATAGCCCATCTAATATATTATTCCATCATCTACGTGTATATCCAGTTAAAGCATGATTATATAGTTACAACTATGAGTTACATAATCTATTTATTTTTTATTTAATTTATTTTTTGCTATTAGTTTAATCTTGGTTTTTGCCGGCTACGTTATTATTTTGAACAGAGAAAAAATTTGTTTGTGTATAAATAAAATCACGCATGTCAAAGTTGAGTTGTTAAGTGAGATTTATCTCCCAGCCACCAATCCATATCACCAAACATCTATTTATTCCTCTTACATACATCTTTTATAACTCTAAATTTTGGTGTTTCCTCTCATTTTTATATCTCCCCTATGTGTGTATAAATAACAGACATTAATATTATTTATAAAATGTTTTTATTATTAAATAATTTCTTTTTTATTATCAGTCTATCCGATTGCTTATGTTGAAGCTTCAACCTATATTCATTATTTAGTTATATGCTTATATATTTATAATAATAATCAATACTTTATATAGATGTATATATATACATATATGCTAGTATATTAATAAAGTTTTGATTATGCTATAGTATTTTATTTATTGAGTCTTAATTAGGTTTGATATTCATCTACAACTCAAATTATTTATATTTTTAATAAATATCTAAAATAAACATAGGTAAATATTTTATTTATTGTCCAACGTAGCTTAGTATGTTATATGTATTGTCAAATATTAATTCAAAATTAATATGTAGCTATATACAGTATTTTAATTTCTTAAAATGCTTATTATCTTAATTAATATTAATAATCAATACAATTCTATATTAATAATAGTATATAATATATTAATTTTATATACATAGGTTTACTTTATTTAAATAATTATATATATATATATATATATAATAATATAACATGAAAACAGAATAATATTGCCTAATTCTACATAGTAATGCAATCCAATTTGTGTATAAATGAATAAAAATCAACCCTAAGCATTTATCACACCTGCTGGAATAATCGAACACCTGGACCCTAGCAGTAAACGAAGTGCAAGTGTTTAACCACCATAAGACATCAGATGAGCTATGAAAGATGAACCTGAGCAATACTTTCATTAGTTTTCACTAGAATGTCAACATTCACTTTGCACGTTTTTATCTGCTAGGGTTCACAGTAGTTGATTACCTAACAACAGGGTGAATATGCTTTCGGGGTGTTTTTTATCGTTACAATTGGATTGCCGGTGAATTGAGCAATTTATTCTGTGTGCTGTACATCTTGTCCCCCGTTCTTAAGAATTTTTCACACTTATGTAGTGGTACCCTATCGCTATATAGATATAGTTGTATATATATACTGATTCTGACTCAAGGTCCGAGTAGATGTGAGGAAGAGAGTTTAGCAATTTCCTATTTAGGTGGGTGCGTAATATTCACTAACATAGGAAGTATTTAAGTCGGGTTGTTCATTTAGCTTCATTGTTGAGGTTACTGAATGAGTCATACTCACATATTGTCACGTTTATTATTACTGTAAGGGTTCCCAAAGTTCAGATTCTCCAAGCAGGTGTGAAATATATACTATTAAGGGTATTTTATTTAATTATTATAACATAAAATTGGATATGCGTATGAATGCTAAAATTTATTCTTGAGTATTCTGTACAATCTTAGTGGCCTATAACCCGATTCTTAAAGTATTTATATATTTTCCTTCAGCTCGGTAACTATATAAATATATTATGATATATATATACTGTTCGTATAGAGCTACCTAGAGGCATTGAGTTATGTGTAAGCGGGAAAGAAAGCGGCAATGTCCTTATTATTTGAGGTTTGACGATAATATCACTACATAGAAGTATTGTCGGTTCTTATTTCCATATTAGACATCATCGTGGTACCTGGTGGTCAAAACACTTGCACTGATTTATACCTGCTAGAGTCCTAGGTTCGTTCCAGGCAGGGTGTAAAATGTTTTTATAGGGATGTTAATTTTATCATTATATAATATATATATATATATTATATAATATATTAATATATAGGAGAATATATATTAATTAATAATATATATAATATATATAATATATTAATTTTAATAATATATATATTATATTTATAATTATAATAATTTATATATATATATATTATAATAATATTATAAATATATATTAAATACTATATATATATTATATAATATTATTTAAATATATAATAAATATTTAAAATATATATTATTATTAATAATAATATATATATATATATAAAAATAATATATATTTAATATAAATATATTATATATATTATATATATATATTTATATATATATAATATAGTATATATATATATATATATATATATATATAATTAAATATATAATATATATATATATATAAACACATATAATATATTAATATACTTATATAACTAATATTATATATATATATATTACTACAGTAAAAGAGACAGAATTCTACCATATATCCATATATATATATATATATAGATTTTTGTACGCCTATGTATATACCGGCCTATGTATCATTATATATATACTAATAATAATATATATATATATATAATTCTTTCCAGGACTTCAGTATTCACCTCCGCGGCTTTTCTCTACAGGTGGTGAATACGCCAAAAATTCTCTGGTTGTAATGATCTTGCTGAGCTGGCGCAGCTGCTAACCCGTTGCCATGATACTTTTGGGACGAATCCAACTTACAAATCCATTTCTAATTTCCAGCCCTTCTTCTTACACTATCCAACTTTATAAACCTCTGTGTCTCTCTGATCATCTTTATCTCTGCCTACTGTTCTTTTTCTTCGTGTGTTCCGCAGGAAAGGTCCCTGGCATTGCAGAGCTTGTAGAGCTGTTAATTAGTCAAACCTGCAAACGTAATGCTTTTATTACCCATTGAACGATTACTACTTCGGTTGGAATGGTATTTGTCATTTCTCAGAGCGCAGAGATCATAATGATTCTCTTGTAGTAATTGTCGCAGGGATGTTGCTGTCAGGAGTTAGGGAGGATTAACTCAGTCGTCTTACGCAACCATTCTGAGATATTTATTCATAGTATCCTTCCATTTGAAAATCTCACAGAAGTAATTGGATAGTATATATAGATTCGGTTGCCATCAACATAAATAAACTTGTAATCAATTCGAATCTTTTCATCCTAAAAAAAAAATACACTAATTTTCCAAATGCTGCGCCACTTACAACCCCGCTCTCTCTCACAGGCATTTTGCTAAAATGGGCAATAACTTTTCTTCCTCTTTCCCTCCTAAGTTTTTCTCTAAATCGAGCTTAGTATCTCTTGTTTATTATTTATAATCGCCTGTAAATTATCATATAACACTATGCTTATATAATAGCATCCCTTACTAAATTGTATTCATATTAGCTGAATAAAATTCATAATTTTATTATCCCTACATTAGAAAGTAGAGAGAAACGATCTTGATGAAACATATGTGTATGATCGGGTAAGTGATTTCTGCTCTACATTCTCATCTCACTCTCTCACTCTATCTATCACTCTATATACTCTCTATCTCTAATATATATATATATCATCTCTCAATTCATCTCTATCTTTCTTCTCTCTCTCTTCAATATCTTTCTCACTCTTCTACTGCTCTCTTCCAGTCTCTCGGAACTATACTTTATATATATATATATAAGTGAGTGTGTGTTTCTGATGGTATTTCACTTGTGGTTGCTCAATATTCCAATACTATAAATTACAATCATGAGTCTAGAATCCTCTAATTCTTGGATAAATTACTTTTTCTTGCTGACTAATGTAAATACTTTCTTCTGTCCTACTGTTGCTTCATACTCTGGAAATTTGCGTTCATATCAATCTGTTCCGTAAAAAGGCCTACCGGCTCGTAAAACTTGCAGCTAGTCGACATATTAATCCTCTTTTAACACATAACATATTGTGCCTTCCGATTACACAGCTTAACACACGGAAAGGAATTAGGGAACATTTTGAGAAATGTACAGGAGAGCGAAGATAGTATAATTTTGTAATCACTCGAGTGCAGTTCTTGGTTATTCCGTTATGCAAAGCTCTTCGTTGTAATTAAGAGTGAGTAGATTATAAATTTAATTATTTCACATATAGGCGTTTTAAATTAATGACTAATTTTGTGTTTTTTCCGTAAACAATTTAGAAACGAGATACATTTTTCGTTATTTACCCCAGTTGCCCATTACGATAACAAATCCGAAGAGGATGTTTTTACTTTGCACAACTAGATGATTCATGGGCAACAATTGCTATGAGGAGAATTATAAAACTTTTTTTGATAGCTATCATTCTCTCTGTAATCTTTATTCTGATTTTATTTCTAGCTGTTCTATAGAAACTGTGGTTGTTGACAACTTTTCAATTTTTAAATTTGTCAGTAGTAGAGTTCCTATGGGTTTTGTTCTACCTCTAACGTTTTTTACTTTCAATTAATGATTTTCCATTCGGCACATGTTCACCTTTTCACTCTTATGGCGACAAATCCACCCAACATTTTGAATGAAAATCCAACCTAACAGCAAATATTCGATGCTAGAGGACGGCCTTGGAGCAGCTGACTTCCGATCTTTCTAGTATTTTTTGTCGAGCCACAGAAAACGTGTTTTTTAATGACATAGGAATAACAATAAATCATATCTACTCGGTGCAGTTTTCCACCCACTACATGACATCTTTATCGAAAACATACAGCTCAAAAGCCATTCTCTAATCCTTCTATTTTTTGCGATTTTCTTTGTTTGTGATCTTTCTTGCAAAGGTCGCACTGGTTTTCTCATTAAAAATGCTTCTAAGAAGTTCGATTTTCTGTATTGTTTTTTAAATTTCTTCACACCACCTCAGATCCTTGTTTTTTTTATAGAAGTGTCGCTTGTCTTTGTGCAGATTAAGCGTTATTTGTCTGCGATGTTCCTTATTACGATTTTCCATCTTCCATTCCATGCAAGTTTTGTGAAAATCAAAAGCGGTGTTGTCAGTGCATGTTTTGTACTTTCCCGAGTGTTTTAATTCCAGCGCAGTTGTTGTTGTAAGTTGGTTTTTTACGATTTTATTTATCGCATCCGCTCCTTTTTGGCCATTTCAAAGAGATCACATCCTATTAATTATCGCAAATAGTATGTGGTGGTGCTCTGGGAAATGGGTTTGACTAGTTACCGAGTCTGTACCGCGTGTGACTTGTCTGACCGTCTTGTTGGTATTTGGTTGTGCTGGGGTCGATTTATTTCTGGGGTGATACCAGTTAAATTTTTATCCTATAGTTCTCAGCAATATGGGTTAGATGTGGTTGTAGGGTATATTATTTAGGGTATATGTGGTATATTATATAGGTTTTGAGTGTTGCTCTAGTAATAGTACTTGTAGTGAAGCGTGCGGGGGGTTGGCGTGGTTGATTTATTAAATATAATATGTTATATGCCATTATGTGAGTTATTAGTTAGGTATATATATATAATAGGTTGTTATTAATATAGTAGTAAGTATTTTTATGGGTTAGGTGATTTTTTAATGTGTATATATATTGGGGAGTGAGTTGGGTTATAGGTAGATAGGGTTTGTTAGATGGAGTATTATATATATAGTGATGAGTTTAGAAGGTGATTCTTAGTTTGAGGGTTGAGGTTAGGTGTTAGTATGGGGTTATTTATTAGTGATATGGGTTGGTACATTGATAGGTGTTTATTATGGGGAGTGTTTAGTGAGTTTTATTAGTGAGTTTGACGTTGTTGGGGGGGGTGGGTTATTACGTATTCAAGGGGGGTAGATGAAAATAGGGGCTAAGTCTGGTTTGTCTTATGAGTATTTGATATTTATATATGATATTGTTATTTATAATAGTGAGTATATGTATTACTGGGGGGTGGGGTGGTAGTTAGCTAGGTTGATCTAGAAGAGTGGCGGGTTTAGGGTTTTTTGAGTAACGTGGGTTTTTTAGGGTGGGGATGAGGTGAAGGTTGATATTTCATTATAGGGTATATATTATTATTTAGTTATATATTATATATTATATAGGTTATTATATTATATATTCTATTTTACGTGATTGATAGATATTATGTTGTATAAATGGCGAGGAGGGGTGATGGTTGTATTTAGAAGTTGGGGGGGTGGTGATTGGTTGGGTAGTCGTGATTTACGTGAGGTGGTATGTTAGTATATTATTTTTATGTTATTATTAATCATATTTTTATATGTTTATATAGTGAGTATAGCTAAGTGTTTATTAGTATATAGGAGATCTATTATTATTTTGTATTTATAGTTTTATTGTTATATTATTGTTATGTATTTTTTAATATTTATTGTACTGCAAATGACCATGGGTCGTAAAAAGTGGAGAGATTTATGATGATGGGTCGGTGTATGTTTATTCTATTATCACTATATATATAGTATATATATATTATATATCTATATAAATATATATATATATATATATATATATATACGTAAATAATTTTAGCTCTTTCAATCTTATTATTTATATACGTTTGGTGGAGGTTGGTGGCGTAATTGCGATTCTAGTTACCGTATATTGTTGGAGAACATCGGAGCGTTGTACTATGATGTATAAGTTATTTTGACGTGTGGGGATGCGGCATATGAGCTCAGAGAAGATCTATGGATAAGGAGTTCAAATTACGTAGTTAGTTGTGTTGTAATACGTATTGTGAACTTTGGTAAATCCGAATCCTAAGTTCAGGAATTTCTTGTATTTGGTATTTCTCTATGTTGGGATTTTCCCGTTAAAATAGGTTTGTAGGAAAATGTTTGTAACAAAATGTTAATACGGGCTGTAATCTTGAATTCAGATGGGCAGGTTTTCAATGTTTAATTTATATTTTTTATCTCTGGTATTGTAGATTTGTGATTTATAAAATAAAATGAAAAGTTTGTTTATTTTTGAATGCAGTATTCTTCAGATATTTCTGTGATTTCTTGGCGCGTTAAGTTTCAATTAGCTTACCACATTATTACATTTGATCTACATACTAACTGTCGCTTTTAGAGTAGGGTATGGGTTTTGTGATTTAATATTTTTTTTTTTTTATTTTCTTTTATTGCGTTTGTATGTTATTTTTATTGTTGATATTTATTTAATTATTAGGGTATTCTTATATGTTATTTTGGCTGGATTATCTATATGAGGTTGAGAGTGGGGGATTAGGTGGGTGTTTATGTTAGTATGGTGTTTATTTTTTATTATAGTTTAATGTTATATCGAAAGTATATTGGAGTAATGTCTTTTATAGTCGTGTAATCTCTTGCAGGGGGGTTAGTGATCAGTGGATATGAGTGATTAATATATATGTTTTTTAGTTTAGTGTTTTTTTTTTCATGATATGTTGCTGTTTATTTTTTTTTTATTATATAGTGAGTGAGTGAGGGTGAGTATGTATTAGTGATCTTGTCTTTATATGTGAGATTAGTGGGTGTGTGTAGTTGTGAGTGAGAGTATGGTTATATTTGTATTTGATGTTAAATATTATGCGGATGATTTAGTTATGAGTGGTGAATCTGAAGATTAATGTATGTTGGTATTATTTTTTTGTTTTATTGGATTATTATTTATCTATTATATTTTGAGTAGTGATGCATTGATATTATTATATAAGTTATTTATAGTGCATTATGTATGTACTGATTATTAGTTGTAGTATATTATATTATAGTATTATATAGTAGGTATTAAGACTAGTGTGGTGGTGTATTGCGTTATGAGGTGGTGAGGTGGGGGGTACGTGAGGTAGAGTAGAGTGATAGATGAGGGGTAGGGGATGATATTATTATAATATATTTTAATATAAAATTTTATGTGGATAACTTGCTGCTATGATTAGGGAGTTTTTAAACTTATTTTTAATACAAGTACAACATCTGTTTTTGATAGTTTGGTATTGTAATTTATTTGCTGAGGAGGGTGAATAATTTTATTTTATTTATATTGTTATATTGTTAATACTTAGCTTATTTGTTTATGTTTATATTATGTAATTTTTATTATATTAGTTATTTTATTTATATTATTTTTTTCCTATATTATTTGTTTTTATTTTATATTATAATTATTTATTTGTGTATTAGGTTTATATTATATTATATGTTATTACTATTGATTTTGTATTTTTCAATCATTATCTAATCCCGATTCCCTTTCTTTTCTTGCTCCAGATCTAGGGGTAAGGTGCAACTTATGCCACTGGAAAAATAGAGAAGTAGTTAGAAGAATATGACGCAAGTCGAAAAGCAGCCCAACCTTGAGCCACCCACTTTTAATATCTCCTTTGGTTGAAACTTGCCCCTGCCGAAAAATCCACATTTGAGTCTTCACGGAGCGTATGCGATGGACAATAATTTATGTTCAATCGTTTCGTCTAATGTTAGGGAGCTTTTCATGGTCGGGTTCAAGTTGTTATTGGGCCACTAACCCATTCCTATTCTACCTAGTAACCTGCTTACGCCGGATTCTACGGGGTCGCTATTCTGATGTTGGTAGCAGCGTTAGGATGCTCGTGTCACGGCGTGAAAATCTGGAATATATATTCACTCTCACCAGCGCATCTCCTTTACTGACTCATTCTATTACTTTTTCACTTCGGTAATCCCAGGGCGGCTCGATTCCAGCACACTGAATCACTATAACAATCCCTTAACCAACCGACTATAATTCATACTTTCCACATGACCAACTCCGACGACTCCATCTTTCATTATTCTCTTCATTTTAACTCCTTTCCTCACACAACATTACTCTGCCTAGTGCGTTCATTTTGGTCCTCATACGTTGGGTTATCATATGTGAAGAGGGGTTGTCTCATTTGGGGTGTTTGCTGAATTTCATCAGTGAAATTTCTTGTAGTATCTTATATTTCCGTCTTTGTTTTCGCAAGACCATAGTTTTGCGAACTACTCTACTTTTAATTTGCTTATTTATATATCAGTTATTCTCATTACAACAGTATCCCTCATAGGTGAGGGAACGCCTAGGCGCGCACTCGGAGGACTTCAGTCCTTTTACAGTTCCACTTCAAAGATTATATATGTGTTCTGCGCAGTATCTCATCTTGGGCTTCTATAGCGAGTTGGGGGCAGATTTTTGAACTGTTGTCTCTCTTGAGCTTTTAAACCTCTGAGCTCTGCAATCGTATGCGTCTTTTGCGTTTTTTTCATCGCAATGTGCATTTTTATCCTATTATATTTAGTGTTAGCACTGCTAGACCTTTTGTGTTCCAATTTGCTGCATGGCAATTTTCCGCTTCTATACTTTCACACCGGGGAGTCTTTGTCATCAACTTTCTTTTTTTTTTTTTTTGTTTGTTTTTTGGATTGACAGATCCATACCTTAACAGCTTTTTATCTGAGCGGCTTTTGCTTTCACCTCATGCCGTGTGATTTACATTCACTCTCTGAATAACATCCTCTATCAATCCTGACTCAAACTCTTCTTCTTATTATTTTTTTAACTATTAATATTCTCTGACTTAGTCCTACTTAGTAAAATAAATCACCCCTTCGCGAGCTATAATAATAGTATTGAGGGTATAGTATTTTTTATATTAGTATTTTAGCTTATTATTTTTTATGGTAGTTATTTTATTATTTGATGGTTTATATTATTTTATTTGATATTTAAGGTTGTATATTTTTTTTATTATTTATTTTGGTTTGAGAATTTGTTTTTTTTGTTATTATATATATTATATAATATATATATACTATATATATAATATATATATTATATGTTATAATATGAATTTTGCCAACAAATGCCTATAAATGATCGGTCAACTCGAAGAAGAAATGTAATTTGTTTGAGCGAAAGTTATTGTTGTGATATTCGGCCACGATTTTCGCCTTCTCCTTTATTGAGTTTGATGAGGCATAAGCCTGTCTTCTTCTTGAGTATTTCCTTTATCACATATGAATGACAATTCGTAATTCCGTATGCCAAATTTTCATTCGAAAAGGACCACCACTAACTCAATGACATATGGAATAGACACGATATTCCTTATACTACTGCAAATTGTAATTATAATTATGCGTCAGTATTCGTGTTAATATATATAGTATATATTCTTATTATATTATATATATATTATATTATATATATATATATATAATATTTATTTATATTATTATTTATATATTATTATATTATTTATTATATATATTATTATATTATATAATCTTTATATATTTATTTATATTATATAGTTCTTATTAATTATAATATATATATTATAAAAAATTTCTATATCAGTAGGGCGATCTCCTACACTATGCTCGTGCCTAACCTATCTGTTGCCTTAGCACGAGTTGTATTTTTTTTTATAGAAACGAACGATTTTCTTCAAATTATTCTTTTATATGTTATGATAAAAATTCTCATTTTTTTTGTGAAATAGGTCATATTCTGAAAGCTAAAGACTTAGTGTGTAGTTAAAAGGTAATGTGAAAAATTTAAAGAAAAAAAGTATTTTTGTTTGCGGAATAATAATGGTTAATTTTTTTTTAACCAGATTATAAAATTGGATAATCGGGTAGATTTTTGTAGAGAAGTTTCTGTAGAGGAAAATTTCTGATAGACCAGTTACCAATACATTACTTTCGTGGAATTCTAATTTTTCTTACAAGTTGGTTTTTTTTTTCCTACTCTACGGAATCTAATATCCTATCATTTGGTTTAAATTTGTAAAAAAAAATCTTTAAAATTAAATCATTTTTACCTTGTTTTCTCTAAATGTCTTACATTTCGATAAAAATAATTTAATATTTATTTTAATTCCCCAATTATCTGAATTTGAAAAGAAAAACCCTAATAGAGGTGCCCCATTAAATGCCATATAGTGCTAAAGAAAACTTCAAACTATGTTGATCAACTTCATAATATCTCATCATATTTCTATTTATTATATTTATTAATTATTATTATTAATATAATATAATAAATAATATATTTTTTTATATTTATATATATATATATATATATATGTTTTTTTATTATATTATATATATTTATTTATATTATATTATATTATATACTTTATATTATAATACAATAATTATTATAAATTATCATTATGGAGCGAAGCTGAATCTTTGCATAACCGGCGGTTGTGGTTTTTTTTTTGCGGTTCTTTAAATTTTCAACAATACTTCGCGGTTGCGGTTGCGGTTGCGGTTAAGCAATAAAAATCTATAAATTATTTTTTTATAATTTGTTCTTTTATTTTTTTGTTTTACTAACTTAGTTTGATGAATATCGTTAACAACTGATTAAGCGGACTACTTACTTACTACTCTACTACTATTAATTGATTAATGAATTTAATAATAATTTTAATGAAAAGGATAGTAATATATATTTATTTATATAGTAATATAATAGGATTATATTAGAGAATATATGAGAGGAATAATTATTTTCATAATAATTATTTGAGTTTACGTTATTATTGATTATTAGTATTATTTATTTATTATATTATTTATTTATTTATTTGGAGTATTATTATTATTTTATTTTTATTTTATTATTTTATTTATATAATTTATTTATTATTATTATTATTAATTATATTATGTATTATTTATTTAAATTCTTTTAAATTATTAAGTTTATTACTATTATTTTATGTATGTATTATTTTGGTATTGTAATTATTATTAATTATCTTGATTATTTGTTATTGTTATTGTTATGTATTAGTTTATTGTTATTTTTATTTTTTATTTATTATTTTTATTTTATTTATTATTTATTATATTTTTTATTTATTTTAAAATTAATTTTTTTTTGTTTTGGGTTTTATTATTTATTGGATTATTTATAATTATATTTATATACATGCTTGATTAGAGTTCTAAGGTTATGGTCGAGTATATTGTGTCGAATTTTATGTATATTCGTGTTTTTTATAAATAGAGTATTTCTCAGGGGCGTGAACGAGAGGAGGATCCGCATTGCACAATAGCAATCAAATCACGTCATCCATTTCGCAATCCTCACGGCTGTGGAAACTGGAAAAGTACTTCCGACTTTGGTTCTTCTTTACGTTATTCTTAGCGTTTATGTAAATTAATTTTTAAATTTTTTAGGGGCATAGTTATCATGATTTAGTAGGTAATAACAATTTTCCTGCACTTTCTCCTGTTATTATTCTTCTCATCCTGTTTCTTCGTCATATTCTAATCTAGCAATTCCTGCTTGAAAAGTTTTTGTTCGCTTTTTTACTTAGATGGGCATTGACAATATACATCTTATTATTAGCTTATTCTATTCTCAAGAGCTCTTCCCCTGCTTCCATCATACATTTGAGAGGATTTGCGATCCTTGTTGTGGATCATTCTCTTTTTTTTTCTGTTGGTTGATATTTTTTTTTTTGTTATTGGTTCCAATCCAGAAAACACTTTCATTAAACTCTCTTTCTGGCATTTCATCAATCTTTATCCACACTTTGATTGTTAAATTGATGTCATTTCTTATAGTGTGCTATAGCAGTAGGTTGGGTTTTTTAGCTATATGCTGAAGGTTCGTCTTTAAATTTATGCCAAGTTTTATTATTCTTTAATTGTTGATGATCTGTTAATTAGATATTTTCTTTTTCCATATTGGCAATAATCCAGTTATAAATACGTTGCCTTATCATTGTTTTGTTATTTTTCTTGTCCTGAACTTTCTCTTCATACAACACTAATCTTTTATATTTAACCATGTCGTAAAATAATTTTCTCTGTATATCGAGCATTTTCTTATCTTTTTTTTCTATGTATAATATTGGTTGCGATGGTAATTTCTGATCATGATATTTCCAATGATTTTTAAATTGAGTCTTCTGAGTTATATCGTCCGAATTTATTGGGTGGTGGAACAGCTTGGACTATTTTAAGTGCTCCTCGGGTTTCGAGCTCCTCAATTTGAAATGCTAATGTGTCTGGTCCGAATGATGGTTTTGTTTTAATCACGACACTATTTGATAAATTGAAGACAGTTAACTTGTGATTTGTATTATTGGAGGGATCGTTCTGGTTTAGTGGGATTATAGCGTTAATTATTATATTTTTTTTTCTTAGTATTCCTTCTTAGTATTTCCAATTGGGTGAGTAGGAGCTTAAGATTAATAGTGTTGCAGTGGTGTTACGTTCTTAAGTTAAAGTTTCGGTATTTTTTTATTCTACCTCGTATATAGTTATTCGTTTATGCTTTATGAATGGTAATTTGTTCTCTATGAATGTTGTTATATGACCAACCTCTGAGAGATCAGGCTTGAGAGAGAGTATGTATTGGTAGTGAGGTAGAGAGATGTTAGCTTATGATGGTTGGTGTTTGGGAGGAAGGTAGATGTATGAATGAGAAGAGAGAAGGAGAGAGAGAGAGATTGGATGAAAATGAAGTGGGGGGAATTTGTGTAGATTTTTGTCACGTATTTATTTATTGATTACTGTGATGTGTTTTTATATGTTTGTTTTTATTGATTTGTATGGTTGGTTGTTAGAGTAGATATGTGTAATGTTGGTTAGATGTAGTATGGGCGTTGTATGCTGTATGAACTTTGTAGGTGTAGTTAGTAGAGTAGGAGTAATGTGTTGTTTATTTTTGTGTAAAGAATGATTGGGTTGTTTGGATTGGTACTGTGGTTGGTTTTTTGTTTTGGTTGTGCGTTCTGACGACCTGTCTGAGACATTGTATTGTGCTTGCTCTGTGTTCGCAGTCGGAAGACCCTTTAGAGTTGTACCGTAAGCTTGTAGTCTGGTTGTGTCGTTGCGGCTGTGGTATGCAGTGTTTGAGGGTTTTGTATTGGTATGAATGGTACTCAAGTTCAAACGCCGTCGGATTGGGGGTGGCGGGTGGGTTAGGTAGAGAAAATAGGTGCGTGTGTTCGTTTGTTTGCTTTTGCTTTGTGTGGCGGTTTTTTTTTCAGAAGCCCATCATCTGAAATGTATATAATATAATAATTTGGGGTGTATGCTACATAGTCATATGTTGATATATGTATATTTAACAGGGGGATATGGGTGGGGGGTGGAGTGGTGGTTGATTTTGTTTGGGTTGTTAGTTTGTTTTAGTTTATATATTAGCTGTTTTAAGTGTTTTTTATGATTGATATGTATTCGTTTAGTTTAGATTAGTTAGGTAAAATTGTTATTTTGAGGGGTCTGGGATGGTAGTTTTGTTTTGTTATTATTATGTTTTGATTTTACTTCAATAAATTATGGTATCAGATTGTGTATATAATTATATTTTATATGAATATTTATTTATTGTATCATTATACTATTATTATTTCTATTTAGTATTTATTTTATATTATTATATATAGTTATGTTATGACGTATTATATGACGGTTTGATTGTCCCGATGGGTGTGGTTGCATTGGGTTATCAGTTTGTGTAGTGCCGCTTCATGTTTTAATTGGGGTAGTTTCTCCGCTTATGGGCTGCTTGCAATGTCGTGCCGCTTTACTCTAGAGGAGCTAAAACGGGGTTAGGGTTTACCGCTTAATGCGCTCCTTTTGGTTTGTCTCGCACACTATCTATTCATGATGACCCATTGGCATAAACTGCCGTATTCTCAACTCGGGCGAAGGCGGCGAGACGGTTCCGACGTCCCGTTCGGTGTCTCGTTTCCAGGCTATATTTTAAGTGGTGGCTGACTTTCAACAAAAGGTTTTAATAATTAAATTAGTGATATTACTGGCATTTTGCAAAAAAATTTAATTTATATATATTTATTTATGGCTTTTATTTTTGGGTGGGGGTGAGAGTGTTGGTTAGAATATCGTGTGGTAGTTGGTATTTTTTTTTTGAGATGGGGGTTGTTTTGCATTCGTGTGTTGGGTGTGATTTTTTGTGCTTTTTTTTGTGTTGGGTGTTGTGTGTTTGGGTTTTTGAAGGATTCATTTTTTTAGTATGTATATTATTTTTTTTACAAAATTCTCGAAAGATTTTCTGGTCTCGAAAGTTTAGAGGAAAAAATATGTAACATATACACAGAGAAATATTAACCTTTTTGTTTTTGTCAAAAAGATTATCTGCTTGCTCATATTAAAGAGCAGTTTACAGTGTCTGTTACTAATAATTTGCTCAGTCAAATATCTCCTTCCATACTACTAAATATTCGCTCTTTACATGGCTTATGCTAGAACTTATGGCTACGAGTGATGTGTTATTATTTGGTGGTTTTTATGAGACAATTGTTTTTTAATACAAATTCTGCCTTAGTGGCTGGAGGTTATAGGGAAAGGATGTTCTCTTTGGGGAGTTAGTAGGAGTGGGCTGGTGTTCAGTTCGCTCCTTGGCAGTCGCTATTTAGACTAAGTATTGAATTGTCCTTTTCAACCTTTATATTATAAATTTCTGACTGCCTGGTTAGCTGAAAATGGCTTTTTTTGACCAGCTTTCTCTTGTCATCCATAAGAAGGGTCGGGGTTTCGTCCTTCAGTATTTTAGTAGAAATCCATTGAAAGTTCTCGTTACTTGCGCCCGAGCTTTAGGAATTCTTATTCATCAGCATGCTCGGTATACGTTATCTTATGTCTTCGGTATTTGTTGCTGAGGAGATTTAATAGGGTTATAGGTGTTTATATGTTTTTTGGTTTATATTTTATATATTTTGATTTGGTTTATATTTATTAATAGGATAGCTTTTGTACTGATTAGTAATGAGAGTTAATTTATGATGGGTATTATATATAGTTAATTAGTTATTTTTAATTAATATATGTATGGTAGTGTTTTTTATATATTATATTTAGGGGTGTTAGGTATAATTATCGGTATTAAGTTAAGATTAAGTTTTTTGATAATAGTTTGATAGGTTTGTGAGTATGTTTTCAAAGATTTTATAGTTGTTAATTTTCAATTTGATTTATTTAGATACAGCTCCGAAGAGTTATTTTATGTTATTATGTTATAGTTGTTATATTATTATATCTATATTTTTATATATATATTTTTTTTACTATTTATATCTTATTTTATTTTTAAATCGTTATATTATATTTATATTTAATTTTATTTATTATATTTATATTTTTATATTTATTCTATTATATTTTTATTTATTATTATATTCTTTATATTAATACTGTTATTATTTATTATATTATATATACCTATTTTTAATTATTGGTAGATTTGTTGTTGGGTTTTTACCACAGGATATTGAGTTTATGATATTGTCGCTATGGTGAGTGAGTGAGTTTTGTTTTGTAATAATTATAATTTATTGATAAGTTTGTTTATTATCGTTAATGTTGCTTTTGAGTCTTTGTTCATTTCAGGCGAGTGCTCATATAAAAGCAATTTTTAAGGATGTTTTATTTGATATTTTTATTATTTGGTACTCTGGTAATTGAATTGAGTTGGTTGTGAGATTTGGCTTTTTGTGGAATCTGTTTTAATTATTTTTTATATAATAACATTGTTAAGCTGCTTGAGATCTAAACAGTATAATTGTTATAGAGTAATCTTTTAATAATATTTAAAAGTTACTTATTGTTGATTATAGTTTACCAATAAATTGAGAGAGTGTACCCTTCAATAAGTGAGAAAGGGTAGCTATAGTTTGTCATGTGTTTTCAATAAAAAGAGTGTGCAGTAAGCATAATTGTGCGGGTAAAGGTTTTTTGATTCGCTACTGGTGGTGTGTAAGTGGTGCTCGCTGTAATATTATTTGCGTTCTTTTTTATTTTTTATCCTGACGTGCTCGGCACGCTTATTTTCCTGCTGTCCGCAACCGTTTGGCGTGATTGTTTGGTTTCTGCACGCTCGAGGAGGCGGACTAAGTGGGAAGTGGGAGGGGAAGTTCGGTGATTAGTGACTTCTTTACTCTTTTGCTGTACTAAAACTTAATTTCTATCAATCTAGGGGTTATGGTGGGTTATAGGGTTTTCCTTTAGTGACTATTATTATTATAATTGTAGTTCTTGTAATTATAGTAGTGGTTGTATTAGTTCTAGTTAGTATGATATGATATTTATTTATATTGATTATTTTATTTATATCGTATAATTTGTTTTCCTTATTTTATAATATAATATAGTAAAATTTTGAGTATACTGTTTTATAATATTATCATTTTTTATTGTTATTTGGCTATATGATGTAGTTATGTTCTATTGATGTGTGTTATAGTTTGATTGTGTGTGGTTATTAGTTAGTGTGTATGTTCAGTATAAGTGATGTTGAGGATATATTGTATGTTGTGGTGTTTGATAGTTATCAATTATGTGTGTGATTGTGTTATTACAGTTGTGAGGAGTGTTATTATATTTTATGATTATTAGTTTATATATATATATAAGTACATTATATGTGTGAGGTGGTAATTATTATATATAATATTTATTTATATTTATTCATTTTTATTATATTTTATTTCTTATCTTATATTATCATACATTTTTTTTTATATTTATGTTATTATTTTATTATAACTTGTATATATATTATTAATATAGTTATTATTTATGTATTTATCTATATACTTTTCATTTAGTATTTAGTATATGTTATATGATTTATATGTAATAATGAGTTAGTATATTTGTTAGTTTTTAGTTTTAGCTAGTTATTATACATGATAGTTTGATGTTTTTTATTATATATCATATATGTGTTTTATTTCTTCTTTTTATGTTAATAGTTTTATGTGTTTTATATATGTGAAGTTATTTTATTTTTATATTGAGCTGATTATTGTACAGTGTGTGATGTTGTGTGTGGTGTGTGTGTTGTGTGTGTGATAGAGTGTGTAGTGTGTATGTGTTTATATATTATATTAGTTATATAGTAGTATCTATTATGAGGGTAATTTGAGAGTCGAGAGAGATGATGAATGTAGATCGTAAGATGAGAGGAGCGAGAGGAGCGCGATTGAGATTCATTAAAATAGCTTTGCTGGATGTCCCCGTCTGATATATATTATATATTATATTATTTTATTAATATTTATATTATACTATTATTATAGTATTTTATATATGTATATATATAATATATTATCATTAATATCTAATTTATATATTTATAATAATTATATTATAGTATATATTAAATATAATTATATCATCTTATAAATACATTTAAATATAAATTTATTATATATATATTTTATGTATATAATTTAACGTCTTTTCTTAGTTATCTTTTAAATATAAAGCCTAACAGAAATCTTATTAGGGAGAACATAAAGTTCACATATCATTACTAAATCAACATGCACAGTATTTTTTGTCTATAATGAGATATAATGGGAAGAGTAGTATTTAAGAAATGCGTATTGCCAGGATTTGACCTGTTTGGAGTACTTGTTGGTAAATGGTTGTGAATAGCGACTGGTCCGTTAGTCTTAGGTGTCTATCGTGCCTAGAACGGATTTGAGTTGGATAGCTGGTGATATAGGGTATGATGAAAATATTGTTTGAATCTGCTTAGTATAGCATAGAAACAATTCTTTCAAAAAGGGATGTTTTAGCGTGTGAGTTATGTTGCGTGCGTGGTGCTTCCATGGTAAGGATAAAGATCAATGGAAAAGGGCGGAGATAACTATCTCTAAAGAATATTAAGGAAGAGAATAAAGTTGGAATGAACTATGGTTTATATTGAAGAAGTTATTGAATCAATTGTCCGTTATAGTATATGGCTTTTGAATGGTTTTCAGTATCTTTTAATTCCATTTGAAATAACTTGTTTTTCTCAGCTCCATTAGAAAGGCAAGAAATCAGAAATAAAATTCCTTCCAATATACTTTTTCCTGCTTCAGATAGTTTTGCTGCTTATAGGTTTCTTTTCGTTGCTAAATATATTAATATGAATTAATGTATAAATTAATTCTATGTGTTGTAATTTCTTAGTGTGGGTAAATGTATGGAATAAATGCAGATCTAAATGTTATTTGAAGAGATTTTGTCTGAAGTGAAGAGTGTAGGGGAATTTAAGTGGGTGCTATCTATATGTACTGCTTTTGTTGCCCTTAATATATTTGTCATAATTTTTTTGTGAATGTTCAGATAAAACGGTTAAGTCAGTAAGCTTTATCCCAAATTTCTGGGAGATGAGGGCAGGATTAGCGTCGCAGTAAAGTAACAAAAACATTTTCCAATGGGCTGTGAATACGGATTTACGGTAAGTCTATTCATGGGTTTTTAATTGACCTATTAATAGTTTAAGGGGATGGTACAATTTTTTTGGCTATAATCATCAGCCAACTATATTGGGATCTTTCTATTATGCATTAATCGTTTGAATCTGGGTCACCAAGGGTTCTAATAATTGGGGTGTGCATATATTTCACATTAATAGATTTCTACTATGCCTGCTTCTCTTTGCAGAAGTACACACTGAAGCCTTACGATTTCAAAACTTCTTCTCCTGTCGTGGCTGGGTCGTTTGTATATTTGTTGGTCCGAAGGTGGTAGAGAACAAGAGATAATTATTTCGCTTGGAGCTTGAGATTATGTTAAAGCTGCACGAGAAGATGGATTGTTTTCCAGAAGCTATTCTCATTTTGAGATGTTATCTGTGTTTCATAAGCACTCTTTTATGCGATGTTTGTGTGTGTTAATCTGGCGAGTTCTGTTTCGGTATTCTCTTATCTCCTATCTCATTGTTTTATTTTGTTTCATTTATATATATTGAGGGGAAGAGTGTGGGGGTTCAATGGGCGAAGCTATTCTCCATTATTTTCTATCTTAATCTCGTAGGTTTTATCATTCATTTTTGAATAACATTTCAAAATTTCCAAAATATAGGTTTTAGTTGGTTATAAGTTATAACTGAATGGTTTGGCTCTGGTGAAGGGATGGGTTCATTTGTTTTTATCTAATTTGGTGTTTTAGCAGTTGGTGAAAGAATAAAAAATACTGGGTTCTGTTTTTTATTAAAATGGGTACTATTGAAGATTCCATTGCGTGTTATATTTTATTTACTTTAGACCAAGATTTTTTTATTTCTATAATAGTTATCGTTTTTGAGGATAAATTTCGACGAATTGAAATCTCTTTCTGTCGCTTGATCGCGTTGATTTTTTGAAATTGTGTTCGAACGGTCGAGGAGGCTGGGATTGTGTGTTTATGTGGGAATGATCACATGGTATTTGTTGACTTCCTGAATATAGGGGGTGGGGGCTGTGGTCATATTCCGATGTTTTCTGAGTATTTCACCCAGAACTTTCTTGTATATAAACCATACTTTTTTGAATATAATCCTGAGGTGCGTTTAATAAGATACGTTGGCCTTCGACTTTCTTGCCACTGGCATGTGTGGGAGATGGCAAAGTATGAGGGTGAGTAATGTATCTTGGTTTCCTCTGGCATTGCAATATTTCCTGACGGAATGATATTGAAGTAGAAAGGGATTTCACATAATTTGGTTTTTATTTCTTCTTATTTTCATGTAGCACGCTTTCCAGATTCTCTTATGTTCTAGCGAGGGATGGCTGGCAAGAGTTATAAAGCAGTTTTGTACGTTTATATTGGTGTACCATGTCAGCATGTTATACTTTTATGAAATAGGCTGCGATCTGCGATCCCGTCGAGGAGCTCTGAAATTTGTCCGGACGAGTTTCTTGAATTGGTAGGGAGTTTCGCTGCTTTAACATTAACTCTTTTTCTTCTACATGGTTTTTCTTTTGTTTTAATTTTCATTGTTCTCATTTATCTGTTTCTCGTCTCTCTTCTCTTACTCTTCTCTTCTCTTAATCTACTCCTCCTTCTCTTTCTCTGCTCGTCTTTTCTCATCCTCCTAAATACCATTCCTCTCTTTTCTTTCCTCTTTTCTCATCTTTAGATATCTTGCCTTTTTTCTTTTTGTATCGTTTATTTTTTTTTCATTTTTGATCGTTTGGTTGCATCTGACAATTACAATTAATTTTTTATAGTTTATTGATTTTATTATTACTCGCATTTTGAATTTTCCAGCACTTAATGCAGCCTATTGGTGTTCCAACCAGGGTTGTTTATTTTTCTAGGACCCTTTTCGGTTTCTTCTTCCCGTTTATTGAAATTTTATCAATATCTGAAATAAATGGTAAATCTTATATAGCTACTAGTAGGGTACCAATTCATATTTGAAATATTTTTTTTTAAGTAATTTGTTTTTCAAATGTTATAGATTTACTTCTTATTCTTTTTCATTTATGAATAGTTGGGCTGTATAATTCAAGCGCAACCTAATTATTTCTAAATTAAGACCTTTTCTTACATAGTTTAACCTTTTTAATCTTCTCTGCTTGAAAATTACCTTGTTTAAATCCTACTATGAGGAGAATTTTGCTTAAATAACGTTTTTTTTCATCTCATAATTGCTTGTATATCTTTTCTTAACATTTGATTTCAAATTTATGTATAACTTAAAGTACATCTTTAATCGAATTTCTTGATTTCAAATTTGTACAAAAATACAACAGATATGGGCAGCTTATCTGAGCAATGGAATGAAGATATTAATGGAATATGAAATGGCTGTAATTATGATTTTAAGAATTATATATTGAGGTATATTATAGTATGGTGTGTGATTTAGGTATTGATAGTATTATATATAGTATGTTTATGAGGTATATTTTGAGGGTATATTAATTGGTTTGGGTTATTGGGATTATCTTGAGAGAGGGGTAGACTGGGGGTGGATAACTGGGTGTTGGTTTTGAGGTGGGATGAGGGTTTAGTAGTTGTTATAATATAGTGTTTGGGTGTATTATATATTAGTGAGTATTATTTGTATATATTAGGTATAATATATTTTTAGTATGTATATTATTTTTTTTTGGTGTTATATGTGTTATTTTTTTAGGGGTAGGACGGGTTTGTCCGGTTTCCGGCTAAAATCGAGAGGTGTGGAATAGAGTTTTGGGTATTCTGTCTCGTTATCTTCGATCATGTGGAACCTAATAATATAATGACGATGTTTCCTAATATTTTTCATTTGTTCTCTGTTTATTGGATGAACGTTAAGTACGGGCTTGCCTGTTCAAAGGTTTTTTGGTGATTATATTCCGTATGGGTTTTTGTGGGTGTATTGTGATAAAAACTTAGCTTATTTAGTGCTCAATATAATGCAGGGGAGTGTCGCTATAATTTTAAATTTTGGTGAATTCGGATAATTACTTAGATAAAGTGACTGTGTTTTTAAGTTTTTTGCAGAGTAATGTTCTGAGGCTTCAAATTTTCAATTTACTGCCAGATTTAACTGTTTGCGCCACATCGGTTGTTATCTTATATTCGGGTAAATATTTTCGATTTTTTTCGATGAGACTGGATATTTGTTTTTTTGTTTCGAACCTGGAAAATCGACTTCCCCCCTCACCCTCTCGTCCCATATTTATAAATAGGAAAATTTTTTAACCTTTATAGACAAAAGGTAAGAGTTGAATGTGTTGTTTTCTTTTTGTGATAATTGAGTGGTTTTTTCCTAGCTTGGAGTTTTGGGTTTATCTTCATTACGAATCAGAGAGTTTTTATTATAAGTAAATGAACTGGGGAGGGAGATGAAGTATTTTTATATGATAATATATTTTTTGATTTCATATTTTGAATTTTATTTATTGTATCTATTTAATCAAACCAAATATTGGATATATTTAATATAGCGGATGCTAGACCTTGTTAATTAATTATCAAGACAAGTTCTTCATAAACAATTATGCCCTAAAGTTTATTGTAATTACTCTCAATTTGTTGATTGAGGTTTTAAATTTTAAATTTTTTAATTCTGCTAATTAATAATTAATTTCATTATCTAAATATTTTTGGTAATATAATTTAGTGTTAGGTGTCTTATTACATTGTTGTAGGTAGATCTTTGTCAGTTCTGTCTAGCTTCAACTTAGTGAAGTTCATGGGTTGGAGGAGGGTTACGGGGTTGTGGGGGATGAGGTGTGGGGGGGGTTGTTTAAATAGTAGGTGGGGGGGTGGAGAGTTGTCGCCTGGAATCAAAGTGTGTGTCTGGTGAATTAAATGGTTCTAGGTGCTATTTT